>VDFB02051850.1:0-11808 GCA_007258455.2 Sequoia sempervirens | reverse complement strand
TATGATTCGGATATTTTAAGATCTTGGACGACTTGGCGTGTGCAATACTTTATGGATGTTTTTGGCTGACCTAATTGATGTGTAAGATACATATACATACATACATATATATATATATATATTCATATGTGTCTCCGGAAAGGAGAGTGTGGGATGCGAGATGCGAGGTTATGCAAGAAGGATATAGAGACAAAAAATTTTGTGGATGTCGCGGATCACAATAAGTGAATCAGGAGAAGACAAAAGTGTTTGATCAGAGCAAAAGTATTGAGCGATTACTAATATACAGTACTATCTCTACAAAGCTTCATTTGGAACTAAATTTAGCACAAGAAAGGTGTAATTCATCAGTTCACTTTTGGTGGTAAGGCATAACTTTTGTATTCTGGCAGTGAGCCATCTTCTTTGTATCTCTATGGTAGTGAGCCCTCCAAGTTGTATCCCTATGGATAGTGAGTCCTTATTTCAGGCAGTGAGCCTTTTTGTAATCAGTTTTGATATTCTCTATAGTATGAGTTAATCCTCACCATGGTTTTTCCCTTATTGGGTTTTCCATGTAAATCTGGTGTTATTGTGTTTGTGCATTTGCATTTGATGGTTAATCACTTAATCAATTTATGTGCTAGTTCTGGTAATTGAATTTATGGTTATAATCTATGACAACTAATTCACCCCCCCTCTTAGTTGTCCTATCCAATAGTTAGCAGTATGCTTTCATCTAGGAATTCTATTGTGAGAGGTTGGTGATCTTCCATCGGTGCTTCTACTAGTTGATCTACTATGATTTGTCCTTTGATAGCCTTTTGTCTATGTACTCTATTTCAAACTCACTCATTATCATTACCCATTTAGCAATCCTTCATGTTAGAGTCGCTTTCACCAATAGGTATATTAGTGGATCTACCTTTGAGATCAACTTTACTTGTCTATTCAGATGTAGTGTCTCAAATTTTGTGCTGCAAAGATGATAGAGAGACACTCTTTCTATGGGTGAATAGTTTAATCCATAGCCCACCAATGTTTGACCAATATAATAGACCACTCTTTCTTTGTTATTGTCATAGATAGTTGTGCTAAAAGAGATCATAATGATGCTTGTGTTGTAGATACATAGAGTATCATTGCTTTATCTGGAATAGGTGGCATTAATACTAGAGGAGTGAGTAGATACTCTTTGACTTATTGGAATGCTTGATCACATCTATCGTCCCACTTGAATGTGATGTCTTTGTGTAACAGATGGGTGAACTGATGACACTTGTCTTCCAATTGTGCAATTAAAATCCTAATGGACTGTAGTTTCCCCTATAAACTTCTTAGCTGATTCAATGTCTTTGGAGGAGGTTGTAGACACTGAAAAATGTCTTGGTTTGCAATTGTCATTTTTCCATCATCTTGGTCTTCTTCCCTGCATGATTAAATAATTTTAATTATTTAATTAATTCATTTTATTTATTTATCTTTGATCAATTAAAGAAATTTAATTGTGTCGCTAACACCCCCTTTCTTCAATGATTAAATAAATTATTATTTATTTAATTATTTACCTTTCAGCACTCGTCTATAGTTAGATGATAATAATAATTATTTATCTATTTATTGACCTTTTCCATTCTTCTATAATTAAATAATTTTTGAAATTATTTAATTATCTAGTGTCATTCCTTTCCCCATTAAATAATTAACTCAAATTAATTATTTAATGTCTCATTTCTATTTCCTCCCATTTAATTAAATTGATTTCATAAATCATTTTTAATTAAATACCCATTTTCTCCCTCTTCCAAATAAATAGTTTAAAAATTATTTATGCTCCACTTGTCCAAAGATTCTTTTCTCATGAAATAAATAATTTTACTATTTATTTCCTCCATTATCTCCCTCCACTATCTCATTTCCAAATCTCAGTCATTGATCGTCTTTGAGTTCTTTCTAATCTTAATCGTTCATTTTGTAACCTCCACTCCTCTGTATTGCATGTCTTCTCATCCATCAATCTTGAAATATTTCTAGCAGCTTAATCTTTTCCATCTGTTCGAATGGCTATCTATAAAAGAAGCCTTCCTCCATTTCCAATTTAACAACCACTTATCTCTCACTTTCATGCTTGCAGGTATTTGCTTACACACTTTACGATCTGAGGGAAAACTTGCAAAGGAAGCTTGAGGAGAGACAAGAGAATTTATTCAACTTCAAATATGTTGAGTGTTTCTAATTTGAATGCTTGTGTTCTTCATATTTCATTGTTTTCTCTTGTTTAGATTGGATTTCTACCTTAGATAGTGTTGTGGTTGTCACTAAAATATAGGTTGGTAGAAATTTCCAATCTTACATTGGTGAACCCAACATGAAAGTACATTTTTTTTGCAAGAAAATACATGTTTTTTTTTTCCATGCAATAGGTTTGTGTGATGCAACTTGTGAACGGGCAAAAATACGTGTTAGAAAATGAACAACAAACAAAAGAGTGCAAATAACAACTATAAACACCCTACACCTCAAGATTGGCCTAGTTGGATTCAAAAACAAAGTAAAGATAACAAATAGAGCTGATTCACCTTGTCTTGAATCGATCCTTTGATTGGCCCTTTGATCTTTGATGTTGTATGATCTTTTTATGGAAAAAAATGCAACTTGTGAGATGCAATATGGATGGAAAATATGTGAGAATGGATGAAAGTGCAAGTTTTTGGCTAAGTATGGCTCAAGAGAAAAATTTGCAAGAGTTTGGCTAACACAAATGATCTCTTCTTAAAATGAGAGAAAAGATGGGGTATTTATAGAGAATTTGGAATTCTCTAGGGAAATGGATGGTTGAGATTAAACCAACAATGCCAAGATGTAGGGCTATGGTGAATTGAGAACTCACAAGCCCTCACATCTTGACATGTGGCATGTGAAGTGGCTTGAAAAGGATGATGTGGACATGATTTGGAAGGAGAGTGCATGACATGGAGGTAGTACATAGTACCTTGGGATTGGGACAAGATCTCCTCATAAAGGAGGTCCTTGTCCCCATGTGGATGAGAAGACATGTGAGGAATTAAAAATTCTTCAAATATCCACATGGGAATGAGAAAGGGAATTTAAAATTCCTTGAAATGCATTGGGGGATTAAATACGAATTAAAAATTCACATGGGGAATGGAGTGCCTTCTCCAAAAGGAGAAATTCTTTAATAAGGTTGACTTATGACACATTCCATAAATGACATGGAGATTAGGTTGACCTAATTAAGTGATTAAGGTTGTGCAAGTACCTAATTAGATAAATTAATGACATATTAGAGGCAAGTGGGAAATTATGGAGGATGTGACTCTAATGATGATTAGGGGTATGCACATCTTAACCATAAATTAATTGTGATGGTTAAGAGGGATTAGAGGCCAACTTGCAAAAGTTGGAGGATGTGACAATGAGAGAGAAAGTGAGGAATTAAAAATAAAATTTAAAATTCCAAGAGGTAATATGACTAAATTAAATAAAGTGATATATTTATTTAATTTAAAGAGGAAAGAGGGGAAAATTATTTATTAAATTAAATACTTTGGAAACCTTATGTAGGACACGAAATATTAATTAAATGAATGATTTAATTAATACCGGCAAAGAGGATGAAGTAGATGAGAAAAAGGATGATTAAGGAGACATTTTTGACCATATGGAAGTGGTCAAATTTAGATGTCTACATTTTTCCCCTATTCAAAACACTATTAGGATAATAGGGTTTCAAAGAAAAATAAAATACAGATGACTCTATAAAGGAAGCAACCAGAAAAGAGATGCCCTAGCATGGGAGAGTTTGTATGAGTTGCCTGAATGGAGAGGAATTAAAGGGGATGCCCCAGTCTCACAAGGAGAGGTTTATGGTAGAAGATTTGGAGAGAATGGTAGGGTATGCCCCCTCGAGAAGGCAGACAGAGAAGGAAAAGGGGCCCCGGACAACTTCTCGAAAGTATAGAGTAGTATATGTCATTGGAAAGAGCACAGAAAACCAAAAATATTGGCATTTGAATGGAGGAAAATGGGTATATAGTGTGGAAATGGCGGCCCCGAGAAGATAGAGGGTGAAGGAATTAGTTGGGGGAAATTTTGGTTTAAATAATGGAAAAAAATTCCCTTTATTTAAAAAAGGTAAAAAGGAGAGAAAAAGGTTATTGTTACCTATTTTTCACTTCGAGCTCAAACAGAACGAGTTCATCATGTTCGAGATCATTTTATTAATATGTGGAGCAAAACAGGCTCCCACAAGGGTAGAGCCAACATATCATAAGGACACTTCTCATTCACATCATATATGAGAGTTATTTAATCAAGGAAAGAAACAATCATCATCTAGTAAATGACAGAATCAAAGTCACTTTGAAGGACAACTTTGAATACCGGAAAACAAATGGCATTGTCATAAGTAGTTAAGCAACAATGTTGAAGATTCAAGGAACATGCAAAGAAACAAATTTGTATTCCATAAAAAAAGAGCATTTTATAGATAATAGTCATGAATGCTATTGTTGTTACAGAATTGGTAAAGTAAATGAGATTGTCGTTGCAAGGGTTCATGGTGGTAAAAGAAGCTTACGGAAGTTTTGACACTCATAAAGGACTGAACATAGTGATACAGTAGTGAAGTATGAATATTTAGCATTAATATTAATTGGAGCATTTGATTTCAAGATGGCAGTCACTGTTTACAAAGTTTTTCAAAACAGCAGCTACAGAATGTAACAGGAACAATTTTCCATTCTCAAATGGTGTTTTTAGTATGGATTTTAATGTGCTTTTAGGGAAGGTGTGTCTGCCTCTATACTTCATTAATCATTCCATTCAAATCTTTCTCAACAACAAGCAGTTTATGTACTAATCTATCTGTTTTCTTTTGGAAGAACAAGTTGCATTTACAGTGATTTTAGAGGGAATTCAAATCAACATATTTTCTAAGCTTGAAGATAATCTGTGATATTTGGTGAATTTTAATGTGCATTCACACCAGGTTCAATGTCATATTACAAACAATCTGCTAGAAGAAAAAGAGTATAATGAAGAGAGCATTGTAGCTGATCTGTTCCAGAGCTCACTGCCTGCCACTAAATTGTAGAAGCCACAAGGTGGATCTCATGCTAAGAAAGTAAAGGTTTCATAAAAATCTACATTTAAGTTGTTTCCAGTCCATAAGGTGAGCTATTCATAAGTGCAAATATAGTAATGTTGCCTCATTAGGAGGTTTATTCAAAAAATATTGCTATACATTAAAGGATGACAGAGGCAACATTGTTCAAAAAAGTTTCAAAGTATGTATTCCTACAGGAGAAAGACGGATATGATGCGAACCTCAAGAATTTTACCCTACTCTAATGTGCAAAATAACTTAAAAATGCAAGTGATAAAAGACTAAGGACACTTCAAGATTAGCCTAAAGAGTGATAAAACAAGAAGGAAAATGGACAAAACAAGATACAAATGATTTCACCTTCCTTGCTATTGAAGACTCCTTGGTTGGCCCTTGATTAGGATGATTCGTGTGCTCCTTGGATGGCTTGATGGCTTGTGATGTAGCTAGATGCAAGATTGAATGTGCAAAATGATCAAAGTGGATGACTAGATGATAGGGAATGATTGAGAATGCAAATTGGCAGCATGTAGTTATGAAAATCAAAAGTCTTGAAAATGCCCTTGAGGAGGGGGTATTTATAGGAGAATTTGAATTCTCTAGAGAATTCAACAGTTGAGATGCATCCAACAAGGTCAAGATGAAGGGCTATGGTGGGTTGAGAACCCACAAGCCCTCACATCTTGACATGTGGATGGTGAAGTGGCTAAGGGGAGATGAGATGGAGGTGAGGTGTCAAGAAGGTACATGAGGTGGAGGAAGGACAAGTACCTTCCAAGCACCTTGAGGAGTGAGGAGATTTCCTTAAAAAGATATTCCTTGTCCCCAAGTGGGAGGAAAGGGACATTTTGGAATTCCTCAAAATCTACATGGGACATTCCTAGGAGGATCTAGAGGATAAAAGGTGGGTTCCAAAAAGGTGGGACTTAGTCACATGTGGAGATTGTGACAAATCCAAGGTTCTAAAAGCCTTGGAAGGATGGAATGTGAATTAAAAATTCACATATAAAGGAGGGGAATCTAGGAAGAATAAAAAGGAATTAAAAAATCCTTGGGGAATGATTAGGTTTAATTAATCAGTAATTAGAGGATAATTAGGGGTTAATTAGGATTAAAAGCCAACTTGCAAAAGTTGGAGGATGTGACACATCCTAATCAAGGATTAGGCATGTGCACATCCTTAATGAAGAGATTAGGAAATGGATTAGGATTAGATGAAAATGACATGTGAGAATTAAATAAATGTATTATTTATTTAATTTATTTAGTGAAAGAGGATTAGAGGAGGTAAGGTATTTAATTATTAATTAAATACCTTAGGGATGGAAAAATTAAAGATATTAATTAAATAATAGTAATATTACTTAATTAACTTTCAGGATAGAGGATGTTTAGATGCAAAGTGATAAATTTGGATAAAACTAAAGCGTCCAAATTTGGATATGCAATTGATTACCAAGTTATATATAGAACAAGGAAGATGTTAATATTTAAGCTTATGAAATAAAGAAGTTCCATAATCATTCAAAGCCAGTAATACCCAGAAAACCCATGTCAATGTTTATTCTCAAAAGGAATGGAGACTGTGAATTTATGTTTCAACACACAGATTAAGAGGCCAAGCTTCATATACAAGGAGAAAGAAACTAAATGTCTTCCATGGTTGCTGTTACAGTATTAATGTTCAATTTTGCTCAGAAATGTTCTTATGGCAGAAAAAATGTGAATATCTTTTTACCCATGAAAGGATTTTATTCTAAAATGCAAAAACACAAGAAATTGTAAAGACCCAGATGGGGTTATCATAAGCCATGGCCAGGAACAGAGTGTTTTAAAGTTTTTGAGCTATAAATGTAAAAATCTCTTGGTGCGCAGCAAAGGATTCATGGAAATATTTTCATGGCAGCCACAGAAAGAGGGCGTTTATTCTTTGTTTTTGTTCCTTCTTAAATCACAATGAGATTTATCAAAAGCAGTAAAGTAATGGTGGCTTTGAGATTACAAAGATCTCATAAGTGGCGGATAACATCAAAATACTCTATGGCGGCCTGAAAGAGTTGGAAAGTATACAAGAAAGGAAAGTATCAAGCTTACCAGTGCTATTATAGTGTCATGTTTCTAGAAATTCTTTTGTGTTATATCTTTGCCAGTGCAAATCATGCTCTTTCCATCTCTCATGGCGGCCAGAATCAGCAAATACAGAGATATAAAGGAGGGAATAGAATATATCAGAAAGAATGTTCAAAATTGTGCACAGCTATGCCTTTGAAGCTTCATAAAATATTACATAATGAAGTCAAACTGATAAAAACAAACTTACCATATGAAAAAACCAACAAGATACAGCTCAAGAAGTGTTGAAAAGTGCAGATTCAAATCATTTCATGATGAGTTCAAGCTAAAACCGTACTCCATGGCGTCGGTCAAAAGCTTCTTCATGAAGCTTCTCAAGAATAAAAGAATAGTAATGATTTAGGGTTCGATGGTTGCTTTTTCGCATTCGCCCTAACTCATTTTTGATATTTTGATAATCATTATGTCTCCCTTGCCTGTGTTTTTGACTCTCAAGTCAAGTCGATTATTGCATGTGGTGGACTATTATCAACTATCAATATTAAGATATGCATAATGATGGTGGTCAGTTTTTTCCATATACACTTAGTGCTAAAGCTTTCAAATGTTTGAAAAGTGTATATTTTATATTGCTAATGGTGGTTGATTAAGATAATGATGGGGAATCGACTGATATTTATTTAAGTGAAGAGTGCAAAATACATGTTAAGTATGACATATGGAACTTGAAGGTCGTGAAGTGGAGAAATATTTTTTCTACATTAGCTTTATTCTTTTCATATTTATTTGCATTAAATAATGTAAATGGATTAATTAAATGATGCACTATAAATCATTTAATTAATTCATCATCTAAAATACAAATAAAGATGTTATTTAAAGCTAAATCACATTTTACTTCAGTTACACATCAGTTTCAACTGAAGACTTAAACGAGAAGATGGAGTTCCAATGTGCATGGGCGAATTAGTAAGAACGAGGCAATTTTGCATGCTTTAGCCCACCTTTTTAGGAATTTCAGTTTAGTTTAAGTTGCAGATCAGTTATGTGCTTTATGACTACAGGTTCAAGACTGAGTTCACTCATTCTCGCATGAGTTTGAACCACATTTTCAGGGATTTTTTACTTGTGCTCAGATTTCACTTTGGGATTATCATTTTTCACTTTCAGATCACTTTCAGTTGCTTATTCATGCACTTTGAAGTGCATTCATATTGTATATATTGAAAAAGTTATCTTTTTCATTCCAGTTCTTGTTTTTCAGCCTTTGCATTTGGCAAAGTGAGATATCTTGTAACTTAGCATTTTAGATTTAATACAGTTTTACAGCTTTACAGGTTATCCTTTTTGCAGAGTTTCCTTCTTTTCATTATCGCAATTCAGTATCAACCTTCTCAGATTCAGGGGTCTTGTATTTATTGAATTTCTAAAATACGAATTTAATGAGTTTGATTTCAAAGCCTTTAAATTCCTATCATGTTCATGAATACATGTACACGAAAAAGCAATTTAGTTATAGATTATAAGTTGTGCTGTTAATTTATCCTCTCCTTTAGGTTGTGAAAATATCATTTTCCTTCATTAAGAATGGATTGTCAGGCCTTTTGATGAAACACTTATGTAAGTAGATTTCCCAATTTGAGTTGTGAAAATAGATTCTATAATAACCAGTTGTGAATCAATCTGCTCATAAATATCAATTAGGTGCATCAACGAGGTTTTAGTTTCAGTTTCATGCATTTAAGCAATAGTTCTTCTTACCCTTTTCTTAAAGAAAATCATTCAAGTACCTAATTGATCATCATATAGGAAGCCGGCCTAGAATTCAGAGGTTCTATCTTCGCCATAGGATTACCCACAGCCTGAAGATAGTTCCCATGTTTCAACAAATTGTTGAATTTAATTATTAAAGCATTCGGGTGCAATCTGATTGACAACAGTTATAAAAGGTAATTCTAAGAATTACCTCTCCTCATTTGGACAGCTGTCAAGTGAGGAGTAGAGGGAGAAAAGGAGAAGGCGAGAGTGAAACTACATGATGTCGGAGTACGATAGCAACATCATCCACTGGGGAGATGAGAGACGGTGATTTTTTAGTGAGTGTGTCATGCCATGCCACGTTAGCTCCTAACCCAACTTTGTGATTTTTGTCATTTCATTTAAGTTTTTCAAAAAAATTAAAATATGGGTTTTGTTAGGTTGGGAGGGAGGAAAAATGGGTGGAAGGAAAAAAACTAGAGCGGGGAGGGGCGGGGGGTGGACGGGTTCACTCGGACCATGGGAGAGTAGAGCCGTCCGCGCCTAGGCAGGTCTGCCCACGTACGAGGGCAGGTTTGCCCGTGCCCGGGTGGGTCCGCCCATAGCTGAGCAGGTGCCCACCCAGGAACTTAGGCGGGAACCTGCCCATAGTCGGGCGGGAGCTCACCCAGGAGCTCAAGCAGGTCCACCCATGCTCAAGCGGGTCCACCTGAGCCAAGGTGGGTCCACCCAAGGACCAAGGCAGGGTTGTCTAAGGTCCCGGGCGAAGCGAGGGGCTTGGTTAGGGATCCGAGAGGACTGACAAGAGGGGGAAAGATGTAGAAAAGGAGAGGGAAAATAGAAGACATAAGAAAAATGACATAGTGGGCATGTTATGGATGTAGAATGTTGAGAATTTTCAGATGTGGGAGAGACGATCTGAGGTATTGAGTAGATGCATGGTGACGATGATGAGCGCGGATCACCAGAGGTTAGTAGAGGCAGGACTATTCCACATGATATCTTATCTGATGATTAAGGCCCATAGGGCCATGCTGACAGCCTTGATAGAGCATTGGGATTCGGCAACATCGACATTTCATCTACCGACAGGGGAGATGACGGTGACCCTAGAGGATTTTTGGCAGATTCTGAGGCTCCTCATAGCAGGGCTCGTGATTAGCAAGTGTTGGGTAGCAGGCAAGTCACTGGATGAGTCCGTGTAGGTTGTATTTGGTGATGACAAGTTACCGATTCAATGGAAACAGCTGGATGTGGATAGATGCTTGTCTTGCATGGTACTGGCACTGTTGTTGTATCTAGCAGGACTGATTAGTGGGATATTGGTGCCAGATCGGAGTGGTCGATTCTTGCATCTCAAGTTTTTTGAGGTGATTCGACACATCATCAAGGGCCGAGAGGGTCAGTTTGTGTGGGGGACCTATATGCCAGTGCAGTTTGACTGAGATATGCATGTGATATGTTATCGACAAGTGCTAAGTGTGACACACGTCACATTGCTATAGGTGTGGGCTTGGGAGAACATCAGGGTGACCATGCCGGTTGTGTTGAGAGCAAGAGAGTAGGATGATAGAGCAGTCATAGCTTAGGGATGGGGAACAAAGGCGGGAGCGATACTGCGATACCGAGATTTCAGAGATGTGGATGTGTGGAGGAGACAACTTGATGATGTGCAAGCAGAGATGATAGTATGGCATTTGTATATGATGCAACACTTCAAGGGATGGAGGGATGATGAGGAGGCACACAGGGGTTACTTCTTTACCTGATGCTATATTATTGGGAGAGGTTTGCATGTAGTGGAGCTGCACAGACCCAATCAGGTGACATGGTAGTTTGGAGTGAGGTAGGATATTCCCACGGGGCAGGTGATGTTCCGATGATTGACACAAGAGCGACCATGGGGGGATGAGTTGGATCTAGATGCAGTGTGGGAGGAGTTGGAGGCACTGTATTTTGTGCCATACCCAGGTAGGCAGGACGGGTTGAGAGATGCAAGGACAACAGATCGATATGGTCAATGGTTTAGGCGGCATTCGCCTCCACGGATTACACCAGCGGTGTCGATTGAGGGGGCACTAGGTTTTGTGTAAGAGGATGAGAGATGGTTGAGGGTGGAGGGACAAGTTCCATGAGGATGACATAGAGGAGGGCAAGAGAGAGGAGGATAGCAGGTGGTCAAGTAGCAAAGGAGCTGGTGAGGGTAGGTAGGGGGAGGAGATGAAGTAGAGGAGGGAGAGGATGAGGCTAGGGTTACGGCATAGCAAGATAGGGGCCAGAGGTTTAGAGATAGAGGAGGAAGGAGGTGCATGCATCCCCAAGAGGTCAGCAACAGGATAGATAGGAGGAAGCCGAATGTCCAGAGAGAGGAGGGAGGAGGCGCATGATCCCCAAGAGGTTAGCAGCAGGATAGATAGGGGGAGGGGCAAGAAGAGGGCGTTGTTAATGGAGGGAAAGTATGAGGAGCCCACGTGGTGATTGATGTGGATGAGATGGAGGCATCGACAGAGAGTGAGGGGTATGAGCCATGGGAGATGGACATTGATTTTGATGTGTATGACATCCCACCACTATTGACAGCACCACCTAGAGGAGAGGATCTAGCGGTGATATTGAGAGGGACCCTGGAGAGACTGCAACTTAGTGAGCAGCGATTACGGTAGACAGAGGGAGAGTGGGTCAGATTAGAGGCAGAGATGAGTGAGATACAGGTACGATTCATCCAGAGTGAGAGGGATTACTCAGACTTGGCCATGTTGGTGATAGATGTGGAGAGGGGATGGTTGAGAGAGAGGGATGAGGCACAAGATGGGGGAGTTGACCTGCGGGTAGAGGTAGAGAGGTTGTGAGTGGAGGTGGCTAGGGAGCAT
>VDFB02051849.1:0-43808 GCA_007258455.2 Sequoia sempervirens | reverse complement strand
TTCTCAATGTATGAGTTCCATATATTTGTAAATTTTTCTTATTATAAAAACATATTTTATTTCATTAAAATTGACCTATCTATTCCATGTTACAAAGCATGCTCTTATTTTAAATTATAAGTATATAATTCAAAATTAATTAGTAATTTTCAAGATAGAGTACACACAATTTCTTTAGTTAAAATAAAATAATATTCTTATTTCCATGTGAGAGTTATGTAGAATGGTAGTTTGATGTCTCGAAAATATTTCTTTAATATATACTAAATTTTTATCATTACATTATGAGTGAATCATCTCAATTATATATCCAAGCACATAAAAAATTTAGAGAGTGGAAAGAAAAATAATCACACATTTATCATATTTTTGTAAGGTGTTCGAAAAGACTAAAAGTTTCCCTAGAAAGAACTAATTAAGGAATAAGAAAAATGGAAAGTGTCTACCTCATTGTATGTTGACCTTTCCCATATAAAAAGATCATGGAAATGTTAAATGAGTTGATATAAGAATTTTTAAGAATGAAGGCACAAAATTCATAACACTAATCCTAAAAGCTACAAGAAAGGCAATGAATAAAATCTTCCTAGTTATTTTGAAAGAAACTTTAAAAGGTTCTAAATCCCCTTCACACCCATTTCTAAATGAAGATAAAATAAATAAGTTACCAAATATTTCTTAGAGTTTAAGGTGGTGATTTTAATATGATTTGAGAATTAATAAGATAAATTAGATGAAATCAAGTTTTGTTGTAAAAGTGATGAATTTTGGGGGAATAAGATAAAAATAATTTTGAACCTAGTTGACTCATCAAATGACAATAAGATAGATTTTAAAGGGGTTTTATTTAAAATATGTAATAGTTAGATATGTACTAATACATTATATTCTCTACTAGATAGTTATTTCTTCCATAAACATTTCTTACAATCTTATAATTTATTAGTAATAGTGACGTGTGCATCCCTAGACACTCTTCGATAACCACACTATTAATGTTTCTATTTTTACTAGAGGATACTCTAATTGAAAAGCATGTAAAGAGGAAGGGTTAGTTAACCTTGATATTAATGCAATGAAAGGTGGGATTATCTTGATGGTATCAAAGTTATCGTAAAGATATATTGAAGGTTTTTCTTCTATGCTTGAACACATTTAGTGAAATATAATGAATATGTGTTATCCTAGAAAAAATATGTATAGCATTAAGGATAAAATTTAGACTTTAAGTTGAAAGAAAATGTCAAATATTTAGAATAAAAATGGTGTGGATGGAATACAAGCTTCAAGAATCTCCTTGTAATAATTAATTGCAATAATAAATGATTAAAACTAAACACAGATGGATATGTCACCAATAATTTTTAGATAAAATGACTAAAATTAGAGCCAAGATATCTTAGTTCAAGTATCAGGATAAAGGTATCAAATTCTTATTCAATGTAAACATAGCCGAGTTTGATAGATAAAAAGTTGGCCCCATTAATACTAGGGAAGCATTGTCTAATGAGATTAAGTTGACACTATTCAATTTTTAGAAGTTAGAACCCTAACATTTATATGAGGCTTGTAAAATAGAACCTTATTAGGAAGAGTAGGAGAGGAGAAATGAACCCATAATAATTATACTTCTACAAATAAAAATAATAATAATGTTTAACCATTTCAAAATGTTAAATTTGTTTCACTATGGTGATCAATAGCTAATTTGTACAAGGAGGCCACAATTTATAGGGAAATGAAGACTACATAAGAGGAGAATTTATTAACATAGTAGCTTGGTTGTAGTTGTTTCTTTAGCATTAACTATTTTCTCTTTTTTCTTTTGTTGTTGAATATTTTATTTGATCTCTTAAAACTTATCAATGGTACTTGATCTTCATAATGATTATTTTCTTCTTTTTCAATTATTATCATCTTAGAAGGAACACCATTTCAATTTAGAGCAGGGAGAAATGTATTTTTCTTTTAAAGTATTTAAAATACTATATTTATTTGATGGTTCCTTCTTAACCTCTTCCACTCCTTGGAAAAAATTATCCAACCACTTGAATCTCCTTATATTAATCAATTTACTTCTATGATTTATGTATGTGTTTTTAGTGATTTACTCTTTATCCTTTCAATTTATACATGATATACTTTAATATAGTTATAACAAGTATATAATAGTTTTTCATAATTGGATATGCCTTAAGAAACTCTTTAAATGTGAAATTATTTGATGAGGGAAGATATAAATTAAGGTTATTCTTTCTTACTTACCTCATGCTCATCCATATTTTGTCCATAAATATCTCAAATCAAATTGGATTTTGCAAAGGATATAGCGTATACGCAACATTTTGCTCAAATGTCATTGGCTTTCGCACAAATCTCTAAAATTGATTTATGTAATTTAATTTTAATAGTTTTAACATGGATATATGAAGAATAGTTTTAAGTATATATATATATAAAGTGGCCATATTTTGGCTCTAATACTAGAAAGGTACTCAACAATACCTTCTTATTCCTTCTAATCCTAATAGAACTATTTTATTATACATTTCATTCAAACAATCTAGTTTCTTTCCTCTAAATTTATTCTTCGATTCATACATTTAGTTCACCAAACATTTTTGGAGTAATGTCATAAGACTCAAAGGCAAAATATGAAGAATTTTATCCAAGTTTCCATTGTATGCACCCTAAAATTTATATCATGAACTGTTTGATATAATTTCTCAAATAAATTTGTTAATGAACTGTTTGATATAATGCCTCAAATAAATTTCCAATAGTATTTTTGACGGAGTATGATAGAAATAGTGTTTTTGATATAATCCCTCAAATAAATTTCCAATAGTGTTTTTGATATAATGCCTCAAATAAATTTGTTAATGAACTATTTGATATAGGGTGCATACAATGGAAACACTATTTCTATCATACTCCATAAAAAATTACCATGAACTGTTTGATATAATTCCTCAAATAAATTTGTTAATGAATTGTTTGATATAGGGTGCATACAATGGAAACACTATTTCTATCATACTCCATCAAAAATTACCATGAACTGTTTGATATAACGCCTCAAATAAATTTTTTAATGAACTGTTTGATATAATACCTCAAATAAATTGGAGGTGCCCTGGTAGAAATGTATGCAAAATGTGGAAGCATAGATAGGGCATGTTAATTTTTTGACAGAGTAGAAATGTATCATAGAAATAGTGTATGTTGAAAAGGCTTTAGAAACTTTCAAAAAAATGCAGTTTCAATTCAACAAATTTGAAAAATTTCGCATTTAGGGTTTCAAAATTTAACAAACAAATGCATTTTGAACTCTATGAAAATTGAATTCGACAAACCTAGTGCTCGATATGCAAGTTGGGTTGATGAACTTTGGAGAGATGAATTTGAGTTTGTGCTCACCGGAGAGATGAAGTCGAGTTTGTTCACTGTTTGCAGATCACGTTCATTGTTTGTTGCACGCATAGAGCACAGGGAAAGCAATAAAAAGCAAAAATGACAGTGACAAGTTCATTTTTTTTTATGTATTATTTGAGGGGGTTTGATCGAACATATAAGGTGGTTCGGCTAAACCATTGAGTTCGACCGAACCCATTGAGTTTGGGGAAAGGAAGAAAAATGAAATTTCCTTCCTCATAAAATTTGTAAACCACTATTGTGGTTTGACCCATAGGTGTCTCGAATGTCTACTTTAGTGTGATTTTGACACAGGGTCATCCTCTCACTAAAGTAGGGGCTAAATGTAGTGTAGAAAAATGTATCCCTTTACATTTTAACACTTAATTTGGGAACTAATATTAAAATTAACTAAATTATGCCTTAATTGAGTGTTGTAATATGTATTTTACATATTCACATTAATTTTAGGGCCCTATTAATTAAAATGGACTTAATTGTGTCTTATTTTTAGTGTTGTAGAGTGTACCTCTTTACACTTTCACACTTATTTAGGGCTCCATTAATTAATTGAGGTTAATTTTCCATAATTGGACCCTTTAATTCAAATCCAAGCCTAATTAATTGTATTTTCTAAATAAAGAGGAAAACCCAACATTTATTAATGCCTAAACATAATACTTCTCATTGAGTAATGTGTGTCCTAGGTAAGTGACCTAGGACCCATTCATCCATGGGTAAATGGGTCCTCACTTAGATCTAGGACCCATTCACCCGTGGGCGAATGGGTCCTCACTTAGACCTAGGACCCATTTACCCATGGGCGAATGGGTCCTCACTTAGACCTAGGAACTAAATTTAAATTATGTTTTCAAATGGTGGCATTTTAATGATTTTAAATCCATATTCACATTTTGGCTTGCGTTATTTGAATTTCAAGAAATTAATGTTACATATCTATAAATATAAGGTCATTTCACTAAGTTTTACCTATAATTTAATGAGCAATTTGTTATCTAAGTTTTCAAGTGTTCAATTGCCACTAGTATAATTTAGAAAATAAATGAGTATCTGACTAGAAATTTTAGCCACGACAACTAAAAATGACTAAATTCTAGTCATTTTTTGCAACACAACTATAAATGACTAAATAAATGACTAATTTGATCGTCGGGTAAATAATTAGTCATTTATTTAGTGACACAAATAAAAATGACTAAATAATCAATCACACAAATAATTCAGTCCTACAATCATGTTAGATAACATATAATTCTACCAATGGTTCAGTAAGAGTTATGGTACATATAATACATATATATTATTTCAATCCATTTGAAAAGATCATTTAAGGAATCGAGAATCAATAGTGCTATTCCCATAGATGACCATGATAGGGTCAAAGAGGAAGCATGTTAGGGATCTCTAACTTCAACACATACTCTCTAACATATTAACATACATATGGTTTTATATTGGTGCAATCCTTGAACCTCCTTTAGGTGCAAGTGTTAGTATATATACCTCTCTCTATATAGAATTGTCTCCCCCTCTATCTCTCTTTCTTTTTCCTAATATCTCCAATGATCCATTAAACTATTAGATTTTTATATATTAATTTAATTTGTTTTATATAAGAATATATTAATTATTAATTATAAAAAATTATAATAATTTTATATTTATATTTAATATTTTTTACTATAGAATACAAAATATAATAATAATATAACATATATATACTATTAAATATAATAATAAATATAATTATATTATATACAATTTAATCTGTATTACTATTATTTTAAATATATATAATATATTAATTATATTTTGTATTATATAAAAAAATATCTGGAAAATAAATGATATTTTATGGTAAAACATTATAAAAGGAATTTTTGTATCCTTTAATGGCCTTTTTCATCAAATCCATGTGAAGTTGAGCAAGTGATAAAGTTAATTTTTTTATTTTTACAAGAAAGGAGGGAAACTTGCGTGGGAATTTTTTTTTGGGGAAAAGGAATGAAACAACACAGTCTCATGAGGAAAGTTTCAGTTTTGAGAGGAAAACCCTTGATTCTGTTACCATTCCAAGATGGATACCTTCTCTAATGTTTGTTGCTTTGAAGAGGAAGGTTGTAGTGTTTCTAGGTAGTTATCTGAGTTTCTTTTAGCTAAGATCATGGGGGTAGCTTCATGGCAATGTTTTTGAGCATTTTTAATCTTCATTTGCATGGTTGGTTGTTTCCTTTGCCTCTTTTCTATTTTTTTTCATCTTCCTAGGGTTGCTTTTTTTCATTTTTGAGTTGTAGAAGGAAAATAAGGGAGTGTTCTTTCATCATGTTCTTTCATATCAATGTATTCTTCGTCCATTTGAAGGCTCTTTCCCTTATTCCCATGGGTTATGATTTTCTTTTGTGTTTGACATGCATTTTCAATTTGAAATTCTACTTTGTAGAGCTCTATTTTCTGTATTATGGTGGAAGGATTATGTAATAGAAGTTTTCAAATTCAAAACCCTTGCAATCTATCCTTCAGATAGTGTTACAAATCATTATGATTTGGGATCTAAGGTTTCAAGAGTGCAAAAAAGAGATGATGGTTTTGTTTCAGGGATATTGGCTTGTTGTGTTTCCATTAAAGCCATTGTGTTAGGTTCATTAGGTAGGAAATAGTCATAAAAAATGGAGATCAATCTAACTATGCATAAGAATGAGGATCTAATCTCTTTGACAAGGAATGGGAATCAAGTCACTGTGAGGGTTAGTGATTTTGTAATGGTTGTGTGCATTAATGAGGCTATTTTGTTTGAGAATATAGATGTGAATGTCATTGTCAACTTTGATGACATCCAAGTGACAATATCGATTCAAATTTTAAATGATCTTTCATTGTCATGAGGACAAGATATAGTTACTTTACACTAATGATGCACGGCTTTCATCATATTAAGTATGAGGATGTTCTAGAAAGGATGCATGATGATCATCATTTCAAGGGTTTAATGTATGAAAATAGTGATACAATAGCCTTCAAGGAGATTAAAGGCAGTGAAGATGGGTATCCTTGGAGTCCCATATGCATTTAAACCCTTAACAGTGTATTAAGGTTTTATTTGATTCATAGCTAGTAAGAATATGGGATTAAGATATCATTCTAAGGGTAAAAGGGTAGTGGCAGATATCCCATTGGAAGTTATGCTCATAATAGGCATTTTCTTGAGGGTATGACACTCAAAGGATGGTATTTTTAATAATTGTGTAAAGGTTTAATGTGTTGGGACAATCAAATATCAAGGACAATAAAGTATAATGTAGACCACAATGAGAGGCTTGAAGGTAGTTGATAATGAGAAGTGAGTAGACAAAATTTCATTGTTTTGGAAGCAGTATTCACACCTATATCCATTAGAGTAATTGGTTCATCATTCTACACTCCTCAATGATCCCTGTGATGAATTCATACCAATGAGACCACAATGTGTTATTTATTTCATATTACCAAAATACTTTGATTGTGTTTTCTAACAAAAATCATGTCACTATACTTCATTATTTGGTTTCATTTCACCATACTTCAACAAGGAACTAAAACTACTTTCAACTTGTATTTCCATTGTCATCTCTTTGTCATTATAACCCTACTAATCTCACAACATTGTGACAACTGTGTGATTGATTAAATGCCCATGTTAAAAAAAAATTAAAGAAGATCAAACACACTGATAGAACATTATATCAAAAAAAAAAATGAAATAAAAGAAGTGCAAACTCAGTTTTCTTCCTTTGATTTCATCCTATCGTCCTCTATCTCCATTAATTTTGTCGATACCAGTTGTTTCTCTTAGATTTTGTTGGGCTCAACAAATAGTCCTCCCAAATAATGAGATTGTAGATGATGGATGCATGTTATGCTAAGATATGATTATGCTGATTAAATGATGCATGATTGCAGATTGATATGATTACTTGATAAAGAAACTATGATTACAAATGCTCTTGATGCTAATAATAAATGCTAACTGAATGCAACTATTCTCTAATTGCCTATCACCTAATAGAACAAATGCTTGGATATGCAGGCATATTTATAGAGCTTTCGAAGGATTGTGATTGGTTGATGTGATCAACAATTGTGATAATCCTAACAGATCGAACGGTCAAAGATGGAGAAGACTGGAGAGAAAAAAAGAAGAACAATAGAAAACAAGATTTGTTTCCTCTTTCATGGAAGAGATAAGATGAGATGATGAAAATCATCTTTTTAGAGGATTTTGGAAAGATTTAAGAACATAAATAATGAATTATAAATTCAATTATTTATTTATGGGTGACATGGAGATTTTTCTCAATTAAATAATCATTTAATTAAGACTTGAAGAATAATAAAAGATTTCATAATTAAATAAAATATTTAATTATGATTTGAAAAGATATGAAGGACATTAATTAAATAAAGATATTTAATTGATTTTTTAGGAAATGACATGTAGATGAAATTAATTAAATAAAATATTTAATTAATTAGAAGAAAGATTTGAATAGGAGAAATGAAATTTTTTAATTTAACTAAATCAAAAAGTCTTAATTAAATTCAAAAGGTGATAATTAATTAAGATAAATAAAGCGTATTTATTTAATTAATTAAGTAGACATATGAATGTGAAATAATTAAATAAAGTGAATTTATTTAATTAAGGTGGAAGAATAAAGTGAATGAACAATATAATTAAATTAATTAAATTTAATCATATGTAGAGGACTTTAGAGAAATTAATTAAATAGTAAATATTTAATTAAATGCCAGGATTAATTAGACATGACCAATTTTATGCATATACATTTTGCCCCTCTTTGAAGTGATGTTTGAAACACATTGCTTCAAAGAAAGTATTTCTGCTTTTGAAATTTGTTGCATTTGATTTTTCCTCTGGTCAAAAAATTTTAACTGATATGCCCCTAATTAAAAAAAATGTGCCTGATATGCCTTTTGATTTGAATCTGATATGTAGTTGATATTGATGATGCCCCCTCGGGAGGTAAATCATTGATGATGAGAAAAATGTTGAGTTGATGATTAAATTCAGATGATGAGAGGGATGCAGTGATTTAGCTCCCGATAATTTATTAAAAGATGCCCTAGTTTGAAAAATAAGGTCAAAATTTGAGAAAAATAGAAAAAATAAAAATAAAATGACACAAAAACCCACCTTGGTTGACCTTTAAAAGGTCAAAGGGGTAAAAAGGGCAAGTCATTTTCACCTTTTGACTTTAGTGACTTTTTGCTCTGACACTGACTTGGTGAGACTAGGCGAGATGGAGATTCCATACCATACACAGATTTGAGTAGGCCCGTCGGTACCAGAGACCAGCTGCTTATGGACCACTGGTGAGTCGATTCAATCCTCCTTGCTTTGAAAATTTGTGATTTCAATCAATTTTTGAACTTTTGCGCGGATTTAGAATGTAACAGTCCATTTTAGCGCATAGAGTTAGATTTTTAGTGCATTCAATGTTTTCTATAGTGCATAGAGGGTGTAAAATAGTGCATCCAGTATAGAATAGGAAATAGATATTTTAATGCATCTGATACCTAGAATAGTGCATCTAGGATGCTTATAGGAAAGTGGTACTTTAGTGCATGGAGGAAGTAGATTAGTACATCCAGGGTTCTTGCACATTAGGTAGATGAAATGGTGCATACACTTAGGGGTTTAGCACATATAGGGAAGTAGCGCATTGGGGGGAAACTTTAGCACATTTGGGGTTCCAACTCATAGAGGCCGCAGATTAGTGCATCTAGGAAATTTAGGTAGAAGGCACTATTTGATGAAAGTGATGAAAGGATGATGATGTATATTGCTTCTTTGGTCAATAGATAGATAAATTGTCTTATCATCATATTGATATGGATAGAAATGATAGAAAATATGATAAATGATGAATTGATAACTTTGCTTCCCAAAATAGAAAACAAAGAGTAGATAGTTGATAACTTTGTTGCCATTGAATGAAAAACAAAGAGTAGAATGATTGATATGAGTTTTGATAAATTTTCTTTCTGTGATAGAAAAAAAATAGTAGATGAGGTGATTGAAAACATATTTGCATTCGTGACTAAAGTACAAATTGGAAGATGATTTGATTGTTGATAAATTTTCTTTCCTGAAAAAGAAAAAAATAGTAAATGATGATAGAGTAGATTGATTTGATATTCAAATAGATAGATTTTGCATTGATTTCATGATATGAGTCACTTAGATAGAACACTTGATATGGTTCACTGATATGATGCACTGATATGGGTCATTGATATGGATTACTAATAGATAGATATGGGTTGTGATTGCATGATGTTAAGTAGATAGATCACTTTGATATGAGTCTGATTGATTGTCTTTGTGAGGACCAAAAATAGGAGGTTTCCAAAAACCTCCAAATAAGAGAGCACTTCCCTATGGGTTGGGATAGGATACGAGATCTGACACCTGCAGATGTACAGTTTATAGTGAGATGTGGGTTGGGACCTATTTTTTCTATGCCTCAGATTCGGGTCAACAGGGGACTAATGACCACACTAGTAGAGAGGTGGCATTTTGAGCATAAAATCTTTCATTTTTCGACGGGTGAGATGACAGTGACCCTAGAGGATGTATATAGTATTTTGGGGATTATGGTGGTAGGTGCTCTTGTGGTTTATGACCACAAGGAGCTAGGTGGTATAGATGCACTCAAGAGAGTGTTTGAGGATGATCATATAGCAGGGTATTGGGTGCCATGGGCAGATTTGAAGAGATATCCGGCCTTGCCCATAGTTTCAAGTGCATTCATTAGGGGCTTTCTTTGTCTGGACCACTGGAAAAAGGTACTATCAATTGGGTGGGGGAGTATCATTGAGCAGATGATAGGTCAGCAGCGAAGATATGTCTGGGGGAGCTACATGTTAGCACATTTGTATCATGACTTGCATTAGGTAGTGTACAAAGGAGGGGGCAGTTTGTCATGTGGTGTTACCCTGCTCCAAATCTGGGAATGGGAGCATATTGCTATTACTAGACCACTTGGACCTAGGGCTAGGCCACCAGGTAGGGCGTATGTATATGCATATTCAAGTGCACTTGTCCATCCCAAGCTGGGAAAGTTGGATTACTGGAGATAGATTGTAGATGATGTAGATTTAGTGATATGGAGGCCTTACATAGATTGTGAGACATGGGATATAGATCATCTTGAGATACCTTTTGTATGTATGCCCCGATATCTGATAGGTCGGACCCCTTTTATTATAGAGAGATTTTTGGCTTTGCGAGTATAGAGACAGTATAGATATACTCAGGGGATGCCTCAGGGTGTTGTGCACTATGCACGATGCAAGGATGATCTTGGATGGGGGCTAGGAATTTCATATCATGTTGCTTATATAGATTATACAAGTTAATAGCTCGAGGTATGGGATTATATGCCCGAGATTACTAATGCAGGGATGTTCGAGGAGTACTCTACTTATTTTTACACACACCCATTTCGTTGTTTCACATGTCCCGATGAGTTGGCACAAATTTTCATGGCACATTAGCCAAGGGGTAGGAGACAAAAGGATGTGGTAGGGGGAGTGCAGGTAGTTGGTGGAGGGGAGGAGGAGGATAGTGAGGATGAGGAGGAGAGTGGAGATGGGGAGAGCTCAGATGATGGTGGTGGGGATGATAGTGGAGATGGTAGAGGGGATGAGTAGAGGCCAGTGAGACAGAGGCCAGATATTTTGGGCAGTGTACAGATCATGTGGAGGCCGAGGACTGGTATTGGATGGAGGACAGTAATTAGGGTCCCCTCCACAGTGCAACAAGCACAAATAGCTACTCTACAGGCGTAGGTATAGACTCTTCAAGGCCAACAGGCATAGCTACAGAGCTAGTTGGCTCAGGCTCATATTTTTGCAGTGCAATTATAGACACAACTTGCATAGGCACAAGCATAGATACAGGCACAGGTGCAAACACCTCCTCCTACCCCAAACCCACAGGTGGTCCAATTGATATTAGAGAGAGACTTCTTCAGACGAAGGGTATTAGAGGTAGAGGGGGTTGCTGAGAGACTCATGGGCACTGTTGAGAATGCATCTTTGTGAATGGCCATTGCAAAGGGATTCAAGATTGCTAGGGAGGCTGAGCATTACCAGATTAGATATGAGGAGTTGTTCCCTCCCGAGTACAAAGAGCCTTACCCTCAGTCCCATAGCAGATCCAGGAGTAGATCACGAAGTGTGTCACATAATAGAGGGGTCTCAGGGCCTCGATAGGATCCCGGTGCAGGTGGTAGTGGCAAGCCACCAGTCTCTAGACTGGCTCCATCAGGGGCTCCACTATCTAGCCTTGATATGTGATTTTTATTGATGTATTTCACACATATATATCATTTTTTGGAGCATGTACATTGTTTTTTATCATATCTTATGTATCTCTCTAGACTTTTCAGTTTCATTGGACATTGGACATTTGTATTTATTTTTTATGAGTGATGATATGCATCGGTGATGAGTTTTGATGATGTGCATTTTTTATGTGATGATGTGATGATGATATGTATATGCATTTGTTTGTATATGTTATGAGATGCATTTGTGATGCTTTTGATGGTTTAATGACTAACCTGTGATGCATGATGATTCATGATATGCTTATGATGATGATTTGTGATGCATACTAATGATGTCATGCAGGTGGATGACTTATGATGTGATTATGAAAATATGCAATGGGATATATGATATGTTTATGAAAAATGTAATTTCTTGCAAATGATATGGAAATGTAATATATGTATGGGATTTTTTTTTTTGGATTTTTCAAATGCAATAAATAATGATGATGTGATGGAAAATGGATGTTGGGTTTATGAGATGCATCATGAATTTGTAATATGTATATGAATTAGGAAATGATATGACATGATATGTGATATGGGTCAAATGTATGGGAAAAATCACATGATATATAAATGATATGAAAATGATAGATGATTAAAGATATGATATGAATGTAATGTGACAAATGATAAATGATATGAATAATGGTATGAAGTGAAATGAACATGATTAATAATAATGAGATGTGTGATAAATGGTATGCAACTGTGTAGAATGAAAATGAAATGGATATGAAAATGATAAGTAAGATGTTAATGATATTATAATGATAGATAATATGAAAATGAAAGTGATATAAAATAACTAATGGATAAATGAATGATATGAAATGATAAAGGATCTAAATGATATTCAATGAAACGATACATAAAATGAGAATGATCAATGGTATGCAATGAAATTATATGATACGAAAAATGATAAATGAAATGATAATGCATAGTGATGGATAAATAAATGATAAAGGATCTAAATGACATGAAAATGAATGATAAATGATAAACTATATTATTAATGAAATGATGATGAAGATAAAAGATGATAATGAAACACATGTCTAAATGTCCTCCACAAATAGTCTAAAGAGACGTGACAACTGTTGATGTTTTTGTTTAGCCTTTTAAAACTCAGATGCAAATCAAGTATGCAGATATGTACAATGATCTAAATGAAATGCAACGAAATGAAACCAACCATTTTTTGCGCCCTTTGTTAGCTTTCTTGAATCATCATAGAGTGTTTTAAAATGTTGGAAGTATGTACAAGCATCAAAGGGTAAATTGACACCAATGATGACCTGAGTACAACTTTCATGATATTTGATGTAGCAAGTGAACACAAGCATCAAGGTATAATTGAACCAAGATGACCTAAGTATTTATTGCATAAACAAACAAAGATTAACCACTTTCTGATGCAAATTTGGAACTGTCATCAATGATACACTTTGGAAATCATGTCTTGCGACATATTTGCAACAGATTGATAGTTAACCACAAGACAACAAACAAAGAAAAATCATCCTCTTTCCTTGCCACTCTATTCAGTACATCATCAAGTGTGCTCCAGAGGGATGATATCAAAAGTCAAACAACCATTGTTTAAAATATAATACTGATATTCCAAACATTTATTCATATTTTAGATCATCCAGATATGTGTTCTGATATGGTACTTGCTGAAAATGGTTGTGATATGGATCAATGATTGGACAACTATTCATAGGATTTGATTGTTTGTTCACATGATTGGATTTGATGTCATTGTCTAGTTGTTTCGGTAGAACCTGAAAGTTAATTGACCCCAATATGTCAACGTTTTCTCCCAGTATTGATACAACTTGCTAAAATGAATATGTACAATGATCAAGCCATGGTAAGACGTTATCGCTCTAGGAAAATGATGGCAGTATGGTGTTGTTATGGCTCTAAGATGATGGTGAAAAGATGCATGAAATGAAGGCTAAGAATTTAAGTGCAACACATGAAATAATAGATGGAGAGCTACAAATAGTGTTTGTTTTCTAGATTTCCACTATCTTTATTGCATTTTAAAAAAAAAAAATTAAGGACATTTTCTACTATTTTTGTTATTTTTTCAGGACATTTTCTGATTTTTATAGATTTTTTTTCAGCAATTTTATGGATGATGATAACTGATTTAGAAATAATACTTCTTCAAGTACATGTTGTTGATGGGTTCGTCAAACAGGTCCCCTTCTGGTGTTGACAACTTGTATGCTCCTGAACTATATAATGCAATGACCACATAAGGACCCAACCAATTTGGTTCAAACTTTCCTATCTTCTCTCTATCTTGCTAATTTCATGGATTTTCCTTCAAAACAAGATCACTGACCTGAAAGGTATGTGGCTTGACTCTATTATTATAGCTACGAGACATCATCTGTTGATATGATTTTAAATGATTAGTTGCTTGTTGTCTCTTCTCATCAAGGAGTTCCAGCTCTTGTAGTCGAGAAACTCTGTATTCATCATCTGTGATTAAACCTTTCAGTGATACTCTAAGTGATGGAATCTCAACCTCTAGAGGTAATATGGCTTCTGCTCCATAGACAAGAGCATACGGTGTTGCTCCTATTGGCATTCTGATGCTAGTTCTATATGCCCATAATGCAAGATTGAGTTGTACATGCCAATCTTTCCCTGCATCATTCACAATATTCTTCAAGATTTTTAGTATGGTTTTGTTCGAGGCCTCTACTTGGCCATTCCATTGTGGGTAGTAGGGTGTTGAATATCTATGCTGGATATGGAATCTCTCACAAATTCCATCAACATCCTGATTCTTGAATGGTTTTCCATTATCTATGATGATGAAGTTGGGAATGCCATATCGACAAATGATATAGTTGAGTATGAACGATGAGATTTGTTTGTCGGTAACCTTAGTGAGAGGTATTTCCTCAATCCACTTGGTAAAGTACTATGTCGTTGTGATGATGAACTTGTGTCCATTCGATGATGAGGGATGAATCTTGTCAACTAGATCTAACCCCCATTAAGAGAATGGCCAGGTTGGCATGAAGGGTTGTAGTTCTTGTGCTAGTGCATAGATGAGATTCTCATGTATCTAACATTTGGAGCACTTCTTCACAAAAGTGAATGATTCTCTTTCCATTGTAGGTCAATAGTAACCCATTCTAATCAATTTCTTGGATAAGGTCAGTCCACTTGAATGAGTAACACAAATGCCACCATGAACTTATTGTAAAGCCTTTTCAGATTCGTCACGTTCAAGACATCAAAGTAAAGTACCATCAAGATAGTAGTGATAAAGGATGTCAGCGATAAGAGTATAGTGAGAGGATTGGTGGATAAAGTTACGCTTTTGATTTCAGGATAAGTTAGGTGGTAAGGTGTCATCTTTTAGATAGGCATAAATCTTTCCATACCAAGGTGAATCAGATCCTACTAAGTGGCAAATGATTTGTCTTTCAGGTGTGTCATAGGAAAGCGCAAATGATTGTTCCACCAGAAATTCATAGTGAGCCTGATTTTCTGGGAGTTGTAGAAATGATGCGATCATGTCCATGGCATCAACTACTTTGTTATCAAGTGTTGGAATCTATATGAGCTTGATATCCATGAAGTACTTCTTGAAATCATCAACCATTTTCTTATATGGCAATAGTTTTTTATCTTTGGTCTGATAATCATCATTGATCTGATTAATGACTAACTATGAGTCACCATAGACTTGTAGTGTTTTGAGCCTCCATTCCAATGCAATCTTGAGTCTAGTGATTAAAGCTTCATACTCATCTATGTTGTTAGTTCATGGAAACATTAGCCTATATGACTGAGGAACGGTGTGTCCTCGAGGGGTAACAAAGAGTATGCCTGCCCCTGATCCATGTTGAGTGTAAGAACCATCAAAGTATAATGACCATGGCTATTTTGATTTTGCAGTGAAAACATCAGCATCTAGAAATTCGATATGCATGGGATGCTCTGCTTGTAGTGGTGCATCAACTAGTTGTTCGATGATAAATTTCCCTTTAATTGCTTTGTGATCAACATAATGGATGTCAAACTCACTTAAGATCATGACCCATTTTGCTAACCTTCCTATTAATGTAGCCTTGCTCAATAGATACTTAAGTGGATCAATCTTTGCAACAAGATTGATTGTATGAGTTAAGATGTAGTGCTGAAATTTTTGTGAGGCTAAGACTACTGCTAGACAAGCCTTCTTGATGAAAGTGTAGTTGAGTTCATGACTTGTTAGTGTTCAGATAATGTAATAAATTACACATTCCTTTCCTGTAGAGTCCTCTTGTGCTAATAATGCCCCCAAAGATGTCTCTGTTGCAGCAATATATAAGATTAGAGGTTTGTCTGGATTTGGTGGTACTAGAACTGGTGGGTTCATTAGGTACTGCTTGATCTATTGAAAGGCCATTTCACACTTGTCATCCCATTTGAAAGGAACATTCTTATGCAATATATGTGTGAAAGGTAGATTTTTATCTGCCAGTTGTGCAATGAACCTTCATATAGTGTCATGTCTCAATCCTGATGAAGGTTACTTTTGGCTTTGTGTGGATTTGTTACATGTTTTGTTGTGCCTAGCAAAATAATAATTAATATTATGGTGTTTTGGTGTGGAGTTAAATGAAAGTGTTTATTTAAATTATGAAAAGTTGAAAAGTATTGAATGTGTTTTATTTTGAAAATGAAGCAAAATAGAGTAGAAACATTTTAATTAATGTAATGCATTACTTTATTTATATCTTAACGTGATACTAATTCAATTATTGTTGTGTGCCTAAGTGCACTTGAGTTGCAGGAAGTCGAAGACCAAGGGTGTGATTAAGGAGAGGTGATTAGCTTCTTGACAGGACAAAGCAGGAAGACCTCTCAATTACACACACATACTTAGTTCCATATAGACTGCATTTAGGAATGTCTAATTTTTGTGTTCATTTTGAATTATTTGCAAATTAAATAATAATTAGTAAATTAAATAAATGATGTAGTTAAAGCATGATAAAATAAAGGATTAAGTTTTAATTAAAGTTAATTATAGATTTTTTTTATTTAAATACTCATGCATTCTATTCTTCTTTTAATTTGTGTTAGTCATGGAGTTCATAAGTTAACCATTAGTTGAAGATATTTATTTTTAGTATTGAGTAAACATTTCCAACAAAGTTATTTACATGCAATTAAACTGAAAATTATTATTATTTTTAAAATACATTTCAAGATTAGGGTAGGAAATGGTAAATGGAAAAACAATTTTAAAAAGGGAAAAAGAGTTCTTGAGAAAGTAACGGTTCTTGAAAAAGAAACTTTCTTGAAAATATGCTCTGCAATTTCACTCTAATGGCTGCCAAGAAAAAGCTTAATCTTTCAAAATAGTGTGTTGAGAATTAATCTTTAGTAGATAGTAGAAATTTTAAGAGCTAGAAAAGAAACTGGAAAGGAGGAAGAAGAAGAAGAAGTTGTCTCAGAGAAAACAGATTGAAAAGAGGCAAAAATAAGAGGTTGTCTGAAGAGCATCTCCAATCTCTAGCTGGAAGCGTAATTTCTAGGTTTTCCATTCTTTTTCCACAAATCTTGATTGAAATAAATAGACACTACTGAGGAATTTGAATGCCAGTTTAAATTGTATGCAATATTGTGAAAGATTGAGAAAAGCTTCTGTTCTTTTGCGTGCTTTAAGAGAAATTGCATATTTTTTTCCCCATTTCTAGATTGGGATTTTTCTCTACAAACTGTGGGTTAAATTTCGTTCCAAATTGCTCATTCTTTTTACAGTAAGTCTGAAAATGTAAATATATATACTTATATATATATGCACACATAATTTCCCTGTGTGTACATTTGAAATTGTTTTTATAGTGAAGAGATGAGGGGGTTGGGGTTTCCCCCAACCGTGCCCTTCCCATAAGGGAGGGCGGCGCTGTGGGAGACAACACTCCCTCCACAGGCCATTTCCTGTGGAGGAAGCGTTGCCTTCCATAGGCAGCGCCTCCCCCATATGGGGAGGGGCGAAAGCCTTAATGTGTATAATTATTTCTTTTAGAAAATAGTTTAATGAAATTTGAAACCATGCTTTTATTGTATCCATTATGTAGGTAAATACCTATGATGATTTAAAAAAAAATTTACACTACTCAGTTAAATATATATATATATAAAAGCTACATTTTGTTCGAAATATATGCCTAAATCATCACAGGCTATAACCTCTATTGGAGCCAAGTCGGAGTGACATCTTTAATGTCTGGCTAACTAGTAGCTTGAATCTTGTTGGACAGTTCCAAGTTGCTGAGACAAGGTTGGTGTCTTGCTGAATGAACTATCACTGTGACAAGAAGCATTCACTGTGACCTCTTACCGCGTGGAGATCTCTGGCCGACAGGCCATTCAATCTGGCGTTGGGGAGACTTGAACACTCGGGAAGAAGTCCCAGTGACAATGGAAGGTCTCATTGACAGGGATACTCTTGAAGTCTTCATGGTGACATGAATGTTTCGGTATGAAGTTTGGGCGATGTGTTTTTATCTCGCCAACAACGTTTAGTTTGAATTCATCGGGGAGACTTGGCCAAAAAGGAATACTATCAGTAAGAAGTCTTACCGATGTGGGAATGTCACACCAACCGTATTCATTCGGGGTAACTCAAAGGTCTTGGGAAGAATTCCCAGCAACTGATGAAGGTCTCACAGACGGGGACACACTTGGAGGCATCGGGGTAACACTAAGGGTTCGCTAAGAACTCTTAGCGATGGACATAAGTCTTGCTGACCGTTCGGTGCTCGATGTAACATAAGGATCTCAGAGTAAAGTCTCAGCGAAGGACATATGTCTTGGCGATAGATGAGCACTTCAGAGTAACATAAGATAGCTCAATGAAACCTCTTGGTGACAGTTGAATGTCTTAGTGATGAAGAAGTCTGTTGTCGGTATGACTTGAGAACCCGTATGAGGTCTTGGTGAGAGCGAAATGTTTTTCCGATGGTATGACTCTACGGTGTGACTTAGGATATCGATATGTGGTCTCACCGAAGAGTGATAGTCTTGCCGAAAGGAAAACTGAAGTCGTTGTGACTTGTGAATAGCAATATGACTCTCGTCAACTGTAAGGAGTCTTGGCGATATTGAATGTTGAATGTGTTGGCATCGAGGAGACACGGTCAGTGTCTCACCGATATGCCAACATAGCTTGAAGCCGTTTGACTGAGTGAGACTTTCCTATGTGGCATCTCATGGACCAATCAAAGGAGTTGAATGGGAACCATTGGAAGGCAGTTTGTTGTAGTAGTTCTGAGAGGAAGCTCGACAGACAGGGAACGACATGAATATAGTTTGAAGTTACAGATGCTTGAGGGTTCAGTCGGTTCAAAGAACAATTGTGTGAACAGTTTGAATTGTATTAGAGTGATTTCTATTCTGTAAAGATTGTAACTTGAAGGTTCCTATAAAAGATTGATCATTGTGAAAGCTGTTGTAATCTGGCATCAAAAAGATAAGTCAGAACTCTTTATGTAATTTTTTGTTACTGTAATACAAAGTGACTTCTCTTGGTGTGGTGGGTTTTTCTCCCGTAAGGGTTTTCCCACATAAATCTGGTGTTCATCTGTGTTTGTCTAATTCTCTGTTTCTGCTATTTATTTCAAAGTGCATCTTAATTGAATTGTAATTGTAATTTTAAAAGGTATCTTTGCATTCTTCCCTGAGGTTTTGATGTTAGGAGAGTTCTTTCTGCATCTAATTTTCCTTACAAGTGGTATCAGAGCCTGGCCAGTTGTGTTATCCTTGTGGTTACATTGGGTTTTTTGTGTCAATTTCCATTTAGTGGGAGTCTTGTAGAAGTTTGTCTATTTCGAATTACAGATTGAGATGGCTAGCACTCCAGGAAAGATTGAAATAGAGAAGTTCAATGGCAACAATTTTGAGTTGTGGAAACTTAAGATGGAGGATCTTTTAGTGGATCATGATCTATGGCACGTTGTGTCTGGAACTAAACCTACAGGCATGAAGCAAGAAGATTGGGACCTTGCAGATAGAAAGTCTAAGGGGCTGATTAGGCTCTATTTGGTAGACTACATTCTTCTCAATGTGCATGAAGAAAAGACTGCATCTTCCTTATGGAAGAGACTGGCATCTATTTATCAGGGGAAGTCCTTGGTGAATAAACTGTTCTTGAGGAAGAAGTTATACACTTTGAGAATGCAGGAAGGAGGGTATGTAGCTGATCATTTGAACACATTCAATATTTTTATTACATAGTTAACATTTGTTGGTCTGAAGATTGATGAAGAGGATCGTTGTATGCTGATATTGTGTTCTTTGCCAGATTCATGGGATCACCTTGTGATGGCTATTGGGAGTACAACATCCAGTTTCAAGATGGAAGATGTTGTTGCTTCTTTGTTATCAGAAGAAATGAGAAGGAAATCTTCTGAGATGGTGAAGGAGGCCCTTGCTATTAGAGGAAGGTCAAAAGAGAAAGGCAAGAAGAAGGACACGAAATCTAAATTGAAATCAAAGGGGAGATCAAAGTCTCCTGGCAAGAAGTCCAAGGTGAAGTGTTGTAACTGTGGGAAACCTGGTCATGTCTGAAAGGATTGTAAAGAGGAGAAGAAGAAGAAGAATTATTCTTCTGACAATGATTCTTCTCACAGTGATGGAGATGCCTTCATTGCAGCCTTGGCTACACAGGCATCAGATGATGTCTGGTTGATTGATTCTGGAGCATCTTTCCACATGACATCTCATAGAGACTGGTTCACAAAGTATGAAGAATACGATGGTGGAAAGGTGTACTTGGCAAGTGATTCAACTTTAGAGATTGTTGGTCACGGAAGAATCAGAATCCAGTTCCCCGATGGCAGAGTGAAGGGAATCAATAATGTAATGCATATAACAGGTCTGGCTCGAAACTTACTTTCTGTAAGTATGCTAAATGATATTGGAGTGCAAGTCACATTCTCTGGAAATGGCTGCAAGATGACTAGAGGCTCAATGGTGCTAGCAAGGGGTGCTCATATTGGTACCTTGTACAAGCTGGATGCACATGTTGTTCAATGTAACAATGTCTTTGTAAAGTCATAGAAGGCTACTCATGGAGGAAAAGAGGGAAATGTTCCTAATTGTTTAAACTCTATGGAAGTTAAACTTCCAGCATAAAAGACTATGCTCTGCATCATAGGCTAGGCTACATAGGAGAAAAAGGTTTAAAAACCTTGAAGAATAAAAACCTGGTTGAGGGGCTCGAAGATTGTAACCTCAAATTTGAATTTTGTGAACACTATATATATGGAAAGAAGCATCGTGTTTCTTTTTATTCCAGTCCTCATAAATCTTCTGGTTTGCTAGATTATATTCATTATGATGTATTTGGTCTAGTGAATGTTCCTTCTTTGTCTAAGTCAAGGTACTATGTATCGTTTATTGATGATTACTCAAGAAGAACATTTGTTTATTTTCTAAAAAGTAAATCAGAAGTATTCAGTCGATTTAAGGAATTTAAGAATCTTGTAGAAAATCAGTCTGGAAGAAAAATAAAATACTTAAGGATTGATAATGGCGGTGAATTTTGTTTTGATGATTTCGAGAGGTACTGTAAAGACCATGGGATTAAAAGACATAAGACTACACCTTATACTCCACAACAAAATGGAGTTGTAGAAAGGTTCAATAGGACAGTGATGGAGAGAGCACGAAGTATGCTAAGTAGTGCTGGCTTGGAGGAGAAGTTATGGGCTGAGGCTGTTGCTACTGCATGTTAGTTGATTAATCATTCTCCAAATTCCACTCTTGTTGAGAAAACACCTCTGGAAGCGTGGTCTGGTAAGAAGCCCTCTTTAAGACATATTCGTGTTTTTGGCTGTGAGGTATATGCTCATGTGCCATATGAGAAAATATCTAAGTTGGAGAACAAGGTTGTCAAATGTATTTTTATTGGCTATAGTGCTGGCATAAAAGGATACAAGCTTTGGAATCCTAATACGGAGAAGGTTGTATACAATAGAAGTGTAATCTTTCGTGAGCTGAAGCCTTCTACCTTGGATCTGCAATCAGAGACAAAGTCTGAAAACAATAAGGAGGTAGCTGTAATTCCTCCTACACCAGATAAAGAGGAATTCAAAATTCAAAATGTACCTGAAACTGAGGAGAGCTCAAGCAGTTTTGAAAGTTCTGAAGAAGAAGAAGAACCTCAGCCTCAACAAGTGAGGAGGTCAACTCGTGAAAGAAAACAACCTGATAGGTATGGGTTCTATTTGATAGATTCTACTTGTGCCTATGCTTAATTTCTAGCACTAATGAGCCTAGGACTATAAAGGAGGCATTTAAAATGTCTGATTTAGACTCTTGGTTGGAAGCCATGAATGAAGAAATGGCATCATTAGAAAAGAATGAAACTTGGAGTTTGGTGCCCTTGCCTAAAGGTAGAAAAGTTGTGGGCTGCAAATGGGTATTTAAAAAGAAGATTGGTTGGATGGCAGTGTGGAAAAGTACAAGGAAAGATTGGTTGCGAAGGGTTATTCCCAGGTAGAGGGAATTGGTTATGGGGAGATTTTTTCTCCTGTAGCTAAGGCGGCGTTTATCAGATTTCTTTTGTCACTTGCAGCAGTGTATGACTTGGAGGTTGGCAGATGGATGTGAAGACAACATTTCTTCATGGTGATCTTGAAGAAGAGATTTACATGTCCCATCCTGAGCACTTTGTGGAGAAAGGTAAAGAGAAACTGGTTTGCAAGTTAAAAAAGTCTCTGTATGGGTTAAAAAAGTCACCTAGAATGTGGTACCAGAAATTTGATACTTTTGTATTGTCTTTGGGATTTGTGAGATCAAAATTTGATCATTGTGTCTATTATAAAGCTGAAAGTGATCAAGTTCTTATTATTGCTCTCTATGTTGATGATATGTTGTTCATAGGCAATAGTAAGCTAATGATTTCTGATCTTAAGTCTCAGTTGTCTACTAAGTTCAAAATGAAAGATCTTGGTGCAGCAAGGTATATTCTGGGGATGGAGATAACCAGGGACAGGAATAGTAGAAAACTTTGGCTCAGTCAGAGTAAGTATATCAAGACTATTCTAGAGAGATTTTGCATGAATGATTGCAAGCAGCTAGTTGTTCTAGTCTTGTAGGGAATGAAGCTATCTGTTGAAGACTATCCAAAATCTCCTACTGAGATGAAGACATGACTAGTGTACCCTATGCTAGTGCAGTTGGCAGTCTCATGTATGCAATGGTTTGTACAAGGCCAGACATTGCCCAAGCAGTGGGAGTACTTAGTCGATTTATGGCTAATCCTGGAAGGACACATTGGGATGCTGTAAAGAGAGTTTTCAGATAATTGAAGGGCACTTCAGATTTTGCTTTGTGTTACCATGGGAACTTGGTTGAATCACAGAAGACTCTCAGTATTTGAGGTTATGTGGATTTTGATTGGGCAGGGGACATTGACAGCAGGAGGTCCACCAGTGGATATACTTTCATGTTGAATGGTGGTGCAGTGAGTTGGATGAGTAAGCGGCAGGTTGTAGTCGCTTTGTCCACTACAGAGGTTGAATAAATGGCAGCTACACATGCTTGTAAAGAAGAAATTTGGTTAAAATGTTTGTGTTCTAACATTGGTTTTGATGTAGGGAAAATAACTATTTTCTATGACAGTCAAAGTGCAATTTTTCTAGAAAATAATCCTACTTTCCATGCCAGGACGAAACATATAGATGTATAGTACCACTTTGTACGAGATATGGTGGAAAATGGAAAGGTCAGTTTGGAAAAAGTTGATACTCTAAAGAATGTTGCAAATGCATTGATGAAGCCAGTGAGCACAGACAAGTTCAGGTGGTGTGCCAGTTCAATGGGCCTTAGTGCCCATGATTTTTAGTAAGTTTGGTTGTGCTCTGGAGGTTCCTATGTGATCTTCGTCAAGTGGGAGATTGTTGGAAATATATGCCAAAATCATCACAGGTTGTAACCTCTATTGGAGCCAAGTCGAAGTGACATCTTTAATGTCTGGCCGACTAGCAGCTTGAATCTTGTTGAACAGTTCCAATTTGCTGAGACAAGGTTGGTGTCTTGCCGAATGAACTATTGTTGTGACAAGAAGCATTCGCTGTGACCTCTTACCATGTGGAGATTTCTGGCCGATAGGACATTCAATCGGGCGTCGGGGAGACTAATAGCAACAGGGGGCTTCGGGGTGACTTGAACACTCGGGAAGAATTCCCAGCGAAAATGGAAGGTCTCACCAATGGGGATACTCTTGAAGTCTTCATAGTGGCATGAATGTTTTGGTATGAAGTCTGGGCGATGTTTTTTTTCTCGCTGACAACGTTTAGTTTGAAGTCATCGGGGAGACTTGGCCAAAAAGGAATACTATCAGTAAGAAGTCTTACCGATGTGGGAATGTCACACCGACCGTATTCATTCGGGGTAACTCAAAGGTCTCGGGAAGAAGTCCCAGTGACTGATGAAGGTCTCGCCGATGGGGACACACTTGGAGGCATCGCGGTAACACTAAGGGTTTGCTAAGAACTCTTAGCGATGGATAAAATTCTTGCCAACCGTTCGGTGCTCAATGTAACATAAGGATCTTGGAGTAAAGTCTCAGTGAAGGATGTATGTCTTGGCGATAGATGAGCACTTCGGAGTAACATAAGATAGCTCGATGAAACCTCTTGGCTACAGTTGAATGTCTTAGCGATGAAGAAGTCTGTTGTCGGTATGACTTGAGAACCCAGTATGAGGTCTTGGTGAGAGAAAAATGTTTTGCAAATGGTATGACTCTTCGGTGTGACTTATGATATCGATATGTGGTCTCACCGAAGAGTGATAGTCTTGCCGAAAGGAAAACTGAAGTCGTTGTGACTTGTGAATAGCGATATGACTCTATTCGACTATAAGGAGTCTTGGTGATATCAAATGTGGACTGTGTTGGCATCAAGGAGACACGGTCAGTGTCTCACCGATATGCCAACAAAGCTTGAAGCCGTTTGACCGAGTGAGACTTTCCTATGTGGCATCTCGTGGACCAATCAGAGGAGCTGAATGGGAACCGTTGGAAGGTAGTTCATTGTAGCAGTTCTGAGAGGAAGCTCGACAGACAGGGAACGACATGAATATAGTTTGAAATTGCAGATGCTTGAGGGTTCGGTTAGTTCGAAGAACAATTGTGTGAACAGTTCGACTTGTATCAGAGTGATTTCTATTTTGTAAAGATTGTAACTTGAAGGTTCCTATAAAAGATTGATCATTGTGAAAGCTGCTGTAATCTGGCATCAGAAAGATAAGTCAGAACTCTGTATGTAATTTTTTGTTACTTTAATACAAAGTGACTTCTCTTGGTGTGGTGGGTTTTTCTCCCATAAGGGTTTTCCCATGTAAATCTGGTGTTCATCTGTGTTTGTCTAATTCTCTGTTTCTGCTATTTATTTCAAAGTGCATCTTAATTGAACTATAATTGTAATTTTAAAAGGTATCTCTTCATTCTTCCCTGAGGTTTTGATGTTAGGAGAGTTGTTTCCGCATCTAATTTTCCTTACACATTTATATGTATATATATTTATATATATACACACACATACAAACAACAAGAGTATGGAGTTGTGAGAATCTTTTCTTGTCCGAGTAAAATTATTTTTCTTTTGTAAAAGATTCCTGAGTTTCAAACATATACACACAATATAATTACCTGTGAAATGAAAAACTTATATACATTTAAATGTAATGAAAATAAAAATACAATAATATGAAAACATCTACAAGTATGAATATCAGACTACCCCAGTAGTTATATATACACATACATATTTAAAACTGAGTTTTTATATGGACTATTTTATAATAAAATCAAGCTGAAACCATTCACATTGACATAGACTTAGCTTTTTCTTTCTAAATTTAAAAATGAAGGTGTGCATATAAATGTATAGAAAATAAATATAGATATATCAAAAAATATTAATTTGAGTTACAAACTCAACATTTTAATCTCATACTCCCAATGGAAGTTTAGCTATCAAATCTGAGATACGTAATTTATAAATCTGAAAATGATTAGATAAACTCCTGTACTAGAATTATTCATTTTCTTTTTCTCCTTTATATTGACTTAGTAATCATTCTATATATATTTCTAGATATATCCCATTAAAAAAAAGTGTGGAAATCTATATATTCCAATCCGTATTTATAAGGCTGATTTATGAAGTTTTTTTTTTAAATTTATATAAATTTCTTATTTTGGACCAATTATTCAAATTAAAGTTTGAACTTGTGAATTCTTAAACACTTTTTGTAAAACCAATTTGTGATTAATTTTTCACTCAAGTTAGCATGCTAGAGTAAAATTATTGTGAACCTTGTGAGTTATTTGTAATTATTGGTATTCCTTTGAAATTGAGATATCTAAAATTGATTGGAAACTTTGGATGGAAAGTGTTTTATTTTATTGTTCATTGGGAAAACTTCCAGGACAGGATGCTGAAGGTGGACCCACAGAGATGATAGTTTTACCTTTTCTAAAACTATCACTTGTTTTATTTATGCTTGGCCAAGCACATGCACCATTGAAATAGATGGAATTAAAAGCCTAGAACTAAATGAATATAGGTCTCTGCCACCTCCTGTTTGCAAGAATTATGTGATTCTCATGTTAAGAATGCATATAGGCATCAAGCTTGCATCAAGAGTTCCCTCCTGCATTGTTGTATCAGGTTGTTAGGCTCCTCGTGCAGAGCCGGGGATTTCTTCGAGTTAGAAAGAAACCCAGGGAAGTCATGTACTTCGTGGTTGGGAAAAAAAGGTGCCTTAATCACACTCTTGGCCCCAACTTGCAAGAAGACTAGTGGTGTCACAATGGTTGAGGTTCAGAGGTTTAAGTGTTATAAATGTATTCATGTATTATTTGGAATGGCTTGTAAAGCCCACTTATAAATGTAATTTTATTTGTAATTCAGTATTGTAACATTGAAATAGATGTATTGGAAAAAAAGATTTGATGTAACATTGAAATAGATGTACTGATTGAAAGTTAGTAATGTAATTGAAAACTTGAATGAATTTATGGAAATTCATTGATATGCAAATGGAAATCATATATGTAACAATGCAATGATCCTTGTTATTAATTAAATTTATTTATTTTGCATACATGGATTGAGATTGATTATGAATTTAAATTTTTAGCATTTATGGTAAGATCATGACATATGCATCCTTTTTTTTACCATACTTGGAATGTATTAATTTTGGTAAATTGTGTGGCTAAATGAACATCAATTTTTGAGCATTACATATAGATTTAATTCATCTCTATAATGACCTTAACTGACTGGTATTCCTTGGTGGAGGCATCTCCATGATTGCGTGTACCTTGGTAGGATTTACTTCAATTCCTTTTGTTGATACTATGTATCCTAAGAGCTTTCCAGATGTGACCCCGAAAACACATTTCTTGGGGTTGAGGCGAACTTTAAAATTTTCTAACCTTGCAAATATTTTGGATAACACTTCAAGATGTCCTCTTGTGTATGACTTTGCCAATATATCATCTACATAATCTTCCATGAATGTGTGCATCATGTCATGAAAAATTGTAGTCATAGCTCTTTGATATGTAGCCCCAACATTCTTTAGACCAAAAGGCATGTTGTTCCAACAATAAGTTCCCCATGGACATGTGAAAGCTATTCTATCTTGGTATTTCAGTGCAATCTTGATTTGGTTGTAACCAGAAAAACCATCCACTAGTGAATACATGGCATGGAAAATTGTCAGATCAACTATAGTATCGATGTTTGGAAGTGGGAAGTCATCCTTAGGACATGCCTTATTAAGATCTCTAAAATCAATGCAAATTCTGAAACGTCCGTCTGGTTTGGACACAAGAACAATGTTGGAGATCCATTCTGCATAGTCGATTGATCTTATAAATCCCACATCAAGGAGTTTTCTCAGTTCTTCTTGAACTAGTAGTGCAACATGAGGATGTATCTTTCTAAGTTTTTGTTTCACAGGCTTAACTCTTGGTTTCATGGACAAGTGATGCATTATGAGATTGGGATCAAGACCTGGCATGTCTACATAAGACCAGGCAAAGTTGATTTTATTTTCTCGTAGAAATTCCATGAACTCAAGTACTTCTTTATCTATCATTGACACAACTAACTGTAGAATCCTTGGTTTTTCTAAAGTTTCAAGATTAACCTATTTTGTAGGCTCAATCAAGATAGGCGATCGCTCATGATAGTGCTCGGGGAGAGTTTCAAGCTTCCCATCATTTGGTTCCTTAAAAATGTTTTCACCATCTGATACGCTCTTTGGATTGTCTTTTGTTTGATCTAACACTGCTAGATTCTAGTTTTCACCATTAGATCTTTCTTTATGATTTTTCTTTTTGCAGCTAGGAGACTTGACACTCTCCTGATTAAAGACTGCCAAAAATCGCTAGTGGAACCATCATTTTTATCGTCTACGGAAAGGAATTTCATGATAGATTCATCGATTGGAAACATAGGTATATCAATAGGTTCAGACGAATCCTAGTCAATGAGATCAGGATGGACCAAAGGTAGTGGGTCATCAGGCTAGATGAAATTGGCTATGGTTATGATCATAACGAAGTTGACTGTAGGATCTGAGGTATGAAGCAGATCAATGATGGTATTGTTCTCACGATAGTCTTGTTCGTTGAAATCAGACTCAATATCACTAGAATCATAGTTACCTTGTAGTTCATATCCTTGCAGCTTGGAACCTAACCCTTCACCTTTGATTAGAGTTGGAGTATACTTGTGTATCACATCAACCTTTTTGTCCCTCTAGAACTCATCATTGTAGATGGTGTCCCACTCGTATTCATTAGAGTCTATGTAAGAGTTATTATCCATGAAATTTTGAATTGTTGTCAAACATGCTTCTCTTGTATCAGAACCTTTTTGCAATGTGAGGATAGTATCATGCAACTGCTTGGGTGTTATTTCTTTTGAGTTAGTATCATTTCCTAGTCTTGTTTTATCTTTTGCAGCAAGTCTTGGAAGGTGAATAGGCTCAACTACTCCTTTTCTCTTTCTGATAGGACCATTACCATCATAGCCCATCTTTTGCGTGATTGAGTACCTTTTACCATATTGATCAGTTGGTATTTTGACATTAAGGACTATTTCATCTTCATCTTTATAGAGCCAATTTAGAACTTCTCTATCCTCAAGATCTTCCATGGGGAGTTTTCCTTTGATAAATCATCCATTAAACAGTGTACTTGGCTATGTTGGTGGTTGCATTGATGTTGATGCTACAAATATATGTTGTTGTGTGATAGAAGTTTTCCCATGTGACCGAGGTGATGTAGGTAGATTAGCAAGACAGAGAGAGTACTCCCCAACTCCATTTTCCTTGAACCGTTGTTGCTTGTCAAAGCTTTTGGTTAACTGACTGATTTGTGTATCAACTTTGAGAGAAGTACTAGCAAGAGCTTCTCAATTATTGGGAAGCAAAGTATCTTGACTAGCTTTGATGTTGGCACAAGTCTAACTATTTGAATTATCAGTTGGTATTGTGATATCATGTTCTTCATAAGGAAACTTAATACATTGATGATATGTGGATGAGACAGCTTGCATTTCATGGATCCAAGGATGACCCAACAAGATGTTGTATGGAAGATCACGGTCTAATACTTGACAAAAAATATTCTTGATAACATGTCCTACTCTGATCGATAGCATGATTAAACCCTTGGATGCTCTTTCTTCATCATTGTAGGCTTTAATGGTAATCTTTCTTCTGGGATCAATAGAATCCTCAGAAAATCCTAAGGCCATAACTAACTTCATGGTACATATGTTCAACACAGCCCCTCCATCTATTAGGATGTGTCTAACATGAAACTTTTGGATCATGACTTCTAAGTATAATGATGAATTATGGGGATGAGTCATGGAAACATCATCTTATTGGGAGAATGAGAGGCACGTGAGTGAGGACAAGTGTCCCACCATGGCTTGAAATCAGTCCACATCCAGATTAGTGGATATAGTTGTTTCAATGAGGGCCTTTTCTAGAATTTCCTTGTGTGCTAGGGAAATCTTCAGGAGTTCTAAGATAGAAATCTAAGCAGGAGTTTTGCTAAGTTGATTGACTAAGTAATATTGATGTTGAGGCGAGGGCACAGTGGATTTTGAAGATGCACCCTTTAAGACAACTTTAGCTTATGCCCTTGTTGTTGCGTTGAATTGTCTATATTCCATCTTTTCCTTAACTTTTATAACATTGACCTACTTGTTGTCAGTGTAGATATGGTTGATTATATTATCATTGATATGATTCACACTTTTTATAGAAGACTCACCCTTTTGATAGTTGGGAAAAGGGTTGTGAAATGCTTGGTGGTCTTCGTTTGATTGTTGTTGTCCTTCTATTGTGATGGTGTCATTTTCAATTAAGTCTTGAATGACATTTTTTAGGGCTTGACAATTATTCATGTGATGGCCCTTGCACCGATGATAATCACAATAGTATGCATCATTCCATGATGGAGGCTTCACACTAGGTTCAAAGTTGCGTTGAGGTGGCAAAGTAAGGAAATTTTTAGCCATCAACTCTTTGAATGCAGATTCTAAAGATTGACCTAGTGGAGTAAAAGTTCTGCTAGAGAAGAATGAAGATCATTGTGGATTTTTGTTCGAGGCATTTCCTAAGGTATTGTTGTTATTATTATTTCCACAACAACCTTGATTGTTGGCATTCCCTTGATTGGGAGTATAAGTTTGATTCACGTTGTTCCACAGAGGAGGAGGATTATTTCCTTGATTTGTGACAAAATTGGCATTGTTATAGTTATTGTTGCGAGGAGCACTTGGAGCACTAAGAATAAATGGCTTAGTCGAGACATGATTTGCATCTATAACACCATCATTCACCATGTTTTTTTTGCAAGTCCAAAACTTATATTTTTCATTATTGTTGTGGTGATTTGAAGAGCTAGGATTGTCCTTATCAATTTTAAGTATCCCACTCTTGACCAAAGCACCCTCAATGGTTATGGAATTATCAATCAATTTCTCAAAAGAGGGAGGACAATGTAAATTCAAATGATAGCTCATTTCTTGAACTAAGTTGTTGATGAAGATGTCCATCTTTTCCTTTTCAGGAACAGGACATGAATATCTAGCGAACAATCTTCTCCATCTCTGAAGAAAAGTAATGAAATGTTCACTAGGTTTTTGCTTAGCTTTGCAGAGATCCAACATAGTGATTTGATGTTGGATGTTGTAGGAATATTGTGATATGAACTGGTTGATTAATTCCTCAAATGTCTTGATAAGTGGTGTGATTTTCGATAGCCATTCCATAGATTGGCCTCCAAGACTCCTAGGAAACAAACACATTAAGTAAGTGTCCTCATGAGAAAATTCTAAATTCATGTTTCGGAAGTCTCTGACCTGATCGATTGGATCCGATTTCTCATTATAATGGTCAAATTTCAGAATCTCACAATGCTTGGGAAAGGGAACCATGTTGAGATGTCGATCAAAAGGATAAGAACAGATGTCATCAAGAGCATACTTCTTCGTTGTGGCTCCCTCTTGTAGATCTTTAATTTTTCCTTGAAGTTCCTTAATTTTCTGAGACAAAGCACTAAGATCATATAGGGGCGTTTCTTCAAGATTTCTCTTTAAGTTCTTAGTATCAAAATAATGAGGCAATTGAGCTCCCTTTTCAGCTAGATAGAGGAAATACTTCTCTTTATCGCATTGCAAGGTCTTTTCTAAGGCTTTGTGAAATTTTGGATCTTTCTTGGCCTCTCTAAGGTGATGTTCATCCTCTCGTTCATCATCACTATCTATAGGAGTTTTTCTCATGTCCCTATATTTGTTGAAAGTGAATGGATTTTCTTCTCTTTTATCCATGTTGTTGTTGAAAATGGGATTACGACTCACACTATAAAGGTGATTACTACTCTCACCTTCTTCTTGAGTTCTTTGAGTATGATCTTCTTGTTGAATATCCTCTCTTAGCTTATTGTATTGAGATATTGTAAAAATAGGCATATGATTTTGAAATGTTCTTCTAAACTTAGATCATAGTTTGATAAGTGTGAAAATGATGATGTCTTGATCTGATAAGATGAAAATTCTATGATATGATCAAAGACATTCCTAACTCTTGATTGTGGCTTCCAATGATGAAGGATATAAAAATCCTGTTGGGGGAAGTTGAATCAATAATCAGAAACTTGTTTAAAGAGATGCACTTTTTGAGATTTGATCCCAGTCTCGAAAAATGATAAGTGTATCAAATAGCCTAGTTTGCTTTCAAGATTAGTGAATGATTTGGCTGGGATGAGTGGGATATTCAATTGAGGGTTGCGGTATGAAATTGAACTCAAGAGGATGATTGTGATTGTGTTGTTGAGATAAAGCTCTTCGTTGGAAATAGGCTTAGGAATATAAAGGCTCTATAGTGTACTCGTCAGTAAATCCCCTAACAAAATCTTGGTACCTATGAAGGAATTCGCGATAGTGAAGCAAGACGTTTTGACTCTTGTAAAGGAATTTTCTTTGTTGCAAAGTATTTTTGTAACCTAAATGTTTCCTAGGTTTCTTGATCCTATTGGCAATCAACTTCTTAACAAACTTGGCGGATTTCCAATCTCTAAGCATAGGAGATATCGAGGATGTAGCTAATCTAATGATGATAGAAACTCAGATTCTGGTAGAAAGGTTGATTCAATCAATTTTTTAGTGTTTTCTTGGATGATCTTAATCTGATTTAATGTGAGGAAAACACAACAAACACTCTAAAAATAGTTGTTTTGTTAAGCCCTATACTAAACATCAAGTGTATGTTCAAAAAATTTCCACTAGTTTTTGCACAAACAAACACTTTAGGCAGACTCACTCTTAGTACTCAAGTAGGTCATCATAATAACCACAACCCACATCTTAGAACTGCATTGCCTCACATAGCCGTGTCACCCTCGAAGGGGTGCCCGTGTTTTTGCCTTTTCCAGGCGCATACTCAAAGTGACGGAAGTGGATACTGGATCCCCTAAGCAAACAATCTTTGGCAGTTATATGGTGAGTATCTTGGGGGCATATTCTTCCCTCCCCTTGCACCGTGAGTATTATAATGTTTGGCTACTGACTCGGCTAGCTTCTACACTAGGTTCTTAGTAAGGGTTTCCATGGAAAATGATAATCTCCCTCAGGATACCTCCCAACCTTTAGAACAAAGGCTTTGGGGATGGTTATCATGCATACTACCGTCAAATTGTGGACTTTCCCCAAATTCGATTTTGATTATAGTGGGTTGGAAAACTTGGCTTTAGTTGTTCCCACTTAGGTCGTTCCTCTTGGGTGAGTACTTTTTCCCACAAGAGTAGACCCTCTAAAGGATTTAAGAAAGCATATAAAATTGCATGAATTAAAAAGGTAGTTCTGGTATTCTGATCACCTAGTTAAGGGGAGAGCATAGACCTATTGCCGCAGACAAAGAAAATAGTGTTCTTTTTAGAGCCCAAATCACAATGATCTAAACTATGTGACGATAATTGCTTTACGAAAACAAGTTGTTCATTTTAACCACAAAAATCATTGTGTGGTGACTATCCTAGATTGCTTCATTTTAATCCATTTCTACCCTAGGGTTGCTTCTTTTTAAAACTAGATGTGACTATCCTAGATTGGTTCTTTTTAAGCCAGAAAAAGTCCTGTCTGCGGAAGGTGTCAAACTCATAACCTTGTTTAGTTACAACTTGCATGCACTAAAAGATCATACATATGGGCTAAAACAACTAGTCAATGCACTAAAATAGACATCAGAAGTGCTACAAAAAACCTTGAATGCACTAAAAGAAATCCTAAATGCGTCAATCTAAAAATACATATTTTTTTAACAAAATTTTAATGAATTAAGCTAAATGTATGTGTCATTTTGTTCCCTATATGTGCTAAATTAATCTTTGGATGCGCTAAAACGGTTCTTGGATGTGCCGAAAGACCTGCAGAAGCACTGAAACAGTTAGCGGATGTGCTAAAAGTTTTTTTGTGTGCATTGAAATATTCGACGGATGCGCTAAAGTGCGATTTTTTCTGAAAAGTTGAACTTTAGAATGTGAAATCCTATCAGAAAACCTACAAGTAGATGTTAAAAACGGGGCAAGGCCCCACAGTGGGTGCAAAAAATGTGTGATTGATTAAATGTGCATGTTAAAAATAGATTAAAGAAGATCAACACACTAATAGAACATTATATCAAAATAGAAAATGAAATAAAAGAAGTGCAAACTCAATTTTTTTCCTTTGATGTCGTCCTATCGTCCTCTATCTCCAGTATTTTTTTAAATTCTAGCTGTTGCTCTCAGATTTTTTCGAGATCAACAAATAGTCCTCCCAAAGAATCAAATTGTAGATGATGGATGCATGCTATTCTAAGATATGATTATGCTGATTAAATGATGCATGATTGTAGATTGCTATGATTACTTGATAAAGAAACTATGATTACGAATGCTCTTGGTGTTGATAATAAATGCTAACTGAATGCAACTATTCTCTAATCGCCTATCACCTAATAGAACAAATGCTTGGATATGTAGGCATATTTATAGAGCTTTCGAAGGATTGTCATTGGATGATGTGATCAAGGACTGTGATAATCCTGGCAGATCGAATGGTCAAAGATGGAGAAGATTGGAGAGAAAAATAGAAGACTAATAGAAAGCAGGATTTTTTTCCTCTTTCATTGAAGAGATAAGATGAGATGATGAAAATCATCTTTTTAGAGGATTTTGGAAAGATTTAAGAAGATAAATAATGAATTATAAATTCAATTATTTATTTATGGGTGACATGGAGATTTTTCTCAATTAAATAATCATTTAATTAAGACTTGAAGAATAATAAAAGATTTCATAATTAAATTAAATATTTAATTATGATTTTAAAAAATATGAAGGACATTAATTAAACAAGTGCCACGTAGTGGCTAGTATTTTCCTTTGTAGTATTCTAATTAGAGATTTGTAGAGTTGGAATAAAAATAAACATAAGTTTAATTAATGTGAATAAAATTCAATATAATTTTTTTTTAATTGTTGTATTTTAGGTGACTTTTGTATTTTGAGCTTTGTTTGATTGATAGCATTGGTTTTTTTATATGATTTGGTTATGTAATGTAAATATCTCGTTTGATTTGTTTGATGTTAAATATTTGAAAATAAAATAAAATTGAATAAATTTTTATTGTTTGGTGTTATTTTAAAAAAAAATTTAAAGTTGAATACATTTTGATATTTATATAATGAACCCATTCATTGAGAAAAGGAAGTAGTTTATGAATTATTTATACTAGATATAACTATGACTAATAAAGTTGAAGTTGAGTTTGTTCTTTAGAATACATATTTGCTAAACATTAAATAATAAAATGATTTATTATTAAAAATAATTCTTAGATTAATTCTAGTTGATTTTGAATTTGATAGTGAAATCTTCATATTATTGTTGAAGTTAAATATACTACTAATATAATAAATATATTATATTCTAATTTAATATTAATATATTTTAAACTATTGTTATAATTATTAATATAGTGATTTACTATTATATTAATTATATTAATAGTAATAATATAATAATATTAATATTATAATTACGATAGTTTATTAATATATATAAATATATATGAAAGGAGAACCTACAAAATAAAATAACCTATATTATATTTTATATAAATATATAATATAAATTAATATTACATATAATATAATTAATATAAACTGTTATATAATATAAATTAATATATTACCTACATAATATAGGTTAACTTATTCACCTATTACCTATAATATAAGCTATAAATAGATATAGTATATATATATATATATATATATATATATATATATATATATATATATATATATATATATATAACCTACATTAGGTTACATATTAATCAAATTATACCATAAAATATTAAAAATATAGATAAAGATATTAGTTTAATGAAAATAATAATACATTTTTTTTTTTTTTTTTAATAGTGTGAATCCAAATCTCTATAAAATAGTTAATTGATTTTTGTAATATTTTCTTCAATAAAAAAATAACAATTACATACATAAAAAAATCATTCTTAAAAAAATGTCAAAATAAATCACATTTATTTATTTTAGAAAGATTTAATGAAATGATTTTATAAAGCAAAAAATGAAAAATCATTCCTTAAAAAAATGTTTAATTTGCTTTATCCGCCAATAACACACAAAACTTTTTTAACCAATCATATGCACAAAAAATAATTTTTATAATTTATAAAGTTAAATATTTTACAAATTGACTTTACAAAATTGAATTTTATTTTACTTTTTGTTTAAATACTGTTTTTGATTGGTGGAAAACTAAATTATTAATAGCTAGTTAACTAAAAAAAGCCAAAGTCATTACAATAGTACTATGCTAATGGCAAATACTAATAAAGATATTTAATTAATTTTTTAGGAAATGACATGTAGATGAAATTAATTAAATAAAATATTTAATTAATTAGAAGAAAGATTTGAATAGGAGAAAGGAAATATTTAAATTTAATTAAATCAAAAGACTTTATTAAATTCAAAAGGTGATAATTAATTAAGATAAATAAAGGGTATTTATTTAATTAATTAAGTAGACATATGAATGTGAAATAATTAAATAAAGTGAACGAACAATATAATTAAATTAATTAAATTTAATCATATGTAGAGAACTTTAGAGAATTAATTAAATAGTAAAGGGTATGTCAGGGCATGATGGGCCAAAAAGTGGCGATGTGATGGGTATGTGAGAGGTATGTGGGTGACAAATTTTTTTTTACCCAAAATTGATGAAATGAAAAGGGTGTTTAGAAGATTCTCAACTTTCCACCAATATAAATTATGTTTTACTTTGAATTTAATAAATAATTATTATTAATTTTCTATTTGAATTATGACTAAAGTCCTCAGTGATAGGTTGATTAAAATTTATTTATAACTTTCAAACGGTATTACATTTTTTGAATCCAAAACATGTGTCACATTCTATGCTTCGCATACTATAGGATTAAAAAAAAAAAATTGAATTTCATGAAATTTTGACCAAGTAAGGTGGTTAGAAATATGAGTTTTTATATGTTTTAGAAGTTGGAATAAAAAATTCATAATTAATTATTTAATTGGAAAAAAATTACCAAAAAATATGCATCACATCGAGACATGAGTCCTCTACTTATATCTAAAATATTATAAAAAAATATTATCATTTTATTGTGGTTGGGGTGGTCAAATAGACACCCACTTTTTTTTTTTCCCTAAAATTTAAGTGCTACTGCATTGAAATTTCAAATTTTCACCAAATAGATTTTATTTTTTATAAAAAAACTTAGTAGTTTCAAAAACTACATCCAATTTTCTAGTAATTCTATTCTTACATATTTTTGAAATAATATAGATAACTTAATCAAATTTTTAAGTCAACTTGCCTAACTCTAATTTTTTTTGAATTTTTTGCCACTTAAGGGCCTATTTTTTCCTTGATGATCCTGCACATACCCTAAATATTTAATTAAATGCCAATATTAATTATACATGACCAATTTTATGCATATACAACAACATATTAACACTTCCTTCTAAAACACAAACTTGTACCTATCAAAGATAGCATTATGACTGTGTTTTTCTATTCACTACTTCATGAATTTAATGTATGCATAAGCTTCCTAAAGTAGGCATATTAGATGCAAATGTTACAAATATTTGAACAAGGTTTGAAGGTGTCCTCCTTAATGTTGTTTCAGCCCTGTTATCCATCAAAAACCTCATGTGCATGGTCTTCTCCTTCTTGACAAAAAAATCTCTACCCTCAAAACTTAGAAATTTAAATCTGTGATTACCACTATAATATCTATCATTGTAACCTACTTGCACAATGATTCTCTTTAGCAATTGATTTGTCATTAGTTGTCACTTGGACCTCATAACTACTTTGTTATTTTATCACTATTAATCTTGCATGCATACTTCATAAAAACTACAAATACCCCACATAAAATCTTCATCCAACTGGTATCTCTATCATTTGAGTTTATGTTGTCTATAACTAGTTCCCATGGAATTTTATGTGTGATCTTTGTTCTTGAGAACTGTCTATGAAACCTAGTATATGTTGCCACCATTTGCATAGTCCATTATTGTAAGGGGGTCAATTTTTTCATTATCCCACACCTTTCTTTGTATTCTTTAATGGTCACACCATGATGACAAATATGGAAATGAGGTCACAACTCATAAACATTGTGTCTACACCCTATTACCTCTCATCTAGTTTATTTCTTCATATGCTCTACTATAGCCATTTGAAAAATAACATGATCCATATCTAAAAAACCTTTAGTTTCCCTAAAAAGATTTCATCAAGCTTTAAACGCTTCCACTAAAGGACTGCACCATGCATGATTGCCATAGTGACCTGCTCACTGTGTAATGTTTGATAGCATAAAACCCCTAGGGTTACTCTTCACTACTTCCTAGATTACCCAAGCCTAACAAGATGACACGGTCCTCTACCTTTTGAATAAAAATATCAAGTGACTATATTCTTTCCTTCACGGTAGTGAAGGTTCATTCAAGGTATGGGTTGCTATCAAAATTTGAACATCATTGGTGTTCACATCATCATTCAAAATAATTTGCATATTACTATTCTTCATGACATCATACAACACAAGATCTAAAGGTAGCCTCAAAATGAACAAAGCACTCACAAACAAAAGTGTGAAACCCTATCCCAAGTATGGAAAAGAAATAACTTCAAAAAAACTATGTCCTCATGCCCTTATTTGAAATGGCGCCTAGATCTGTGTACTAGTACACTGGTGTCTCTAGGTGACTATTTCCAATATTTATTCTCTTTGTAAGTTATTATTTAATGTTATCCCAAAACTGAAGGGTAAAACCTAGAGGTATACTATTATTTGATGTTGGACATAATCTTTTAATTTCTTGGGTTTTTTTAAACACTTTTTTGTACCTTTGGGTGTCTTCCTTGAAGAAATTTTATTCTTTGTTATTAAGTACAACATGATCAGTGGCATATCACTTCATATTGAAGCAAACTAATTTGAAGATTCAACTTGCATATTTAAATCTGTATACCAAATTAAATATTAATGGGTTTGATTATATTATGTTGTCTTGTAGCCTATATTGGTTGCAAGGCAAGGCACTTATAGTTTGACCTGATGCATTTTGTAGTGGAAATGACTAGTATTATAGCCTTAAATTTTTCATTATTAATAGTACACATGAATATCTTTGTTTATCTTTATCTTGTCTCCTTCATTTAGAAGGCACAATTTTAATTGCTTAGTTTAAGGGTGTTTTTCACAACTTTATGAACATGAATGAAATTATACTTTTATGGACTATAATGATAGGATATTATATCAATACCATGGAAATTAGTTCTTATAGAGTATAAAATTCATCCAATCTCATTCAAATTAGTTGTATGTGTGAGAGAAGGATAATGCGACAAATCTATAAATGAGAAACTCAACAAGAAATTCATTTAATATCATGACAAACATTTTTTGATCTGTTTGCACTATGAAAAATTATTGTGCATATTGTTTGATACTGTAAAGTTAATAATTTTGTGAGTCAAGTTATTTTATGAAGATTCTTAAAAGTGTGATATTCATATTTGTTGATTTCAAGATCATTATGGAAAAATTGAGTTGTGCTAAAAGTATCTAGTACAACCCTAAATTGAATATTACAAAAGGTTATTATCTTCACAAACAAGAGGCATCTTGGAAAATTTTATGTAACAACCGTTTATTTAAAATAAAGCATCATATACTACATATCATGTGGATGTTGATTATTGTTGGACAAGCTTATGCTTTAAGATGACTAATAATTTGGAAATGATTGATTACACATAATTTTTTCAATGCTTCTCTAACATCATGATATTGTATGTTTATTTTAATAGGGTGAAAGCGATTTTCCATTATATGCAAGCAATATAAGGAATGTCATGTACCAGAATGTTTGTAATTAGATTTAGTTGATACAATCTATGAAAATAAATCTTTGCATTTTACATCTTTTCCACCTTGCATAACATAGATTGCATGTCTATGGTACCATCCTCTTTGTTCATGAGTTCTAAGAATACGAAGCTTTGTTTGTCTCATGAAGCACGAACCAACATTTTTCTATGTGGCGCCTTGTTACAGTTATTAGGAGGTATAACTTTGATATGGTTAAGTGGAATCCCATTCAACGACACGACTTTCCCTATAGCCACCTTTGTGTTTGTGAGTGCATACCAACTAGTGTATGTTTCTCACCTTTTGGGCTTTCTCACTTGGTGGACTTCCATGAGTTATATTGCCCCAGAGTGAGTATGCATTCTATTTTTCTTAGAAACAACCTAGATCTAATCCACAACTAGTTGGATAGATAATCAAAGCTTAATCTGATTCTCCCTTTTCTTCACTTGTGTGTTCCTTTGTTCTTATGTTTAGTTTTCCATGGGATCTTCATCCTGGGGGCTTGATCATCCCTCTTGATCATTGTCATTCCATCTTGCTAACATAAGTGCATTTGGACCTCTCTCTTAATGTGCATGGCTACTTTAGTGTGAGTTTGAAGTAAGTTCATCCTCTCACTAAAGTGGGGGATAAATGTAACATAGAAAAATGGCTCATTGAAATTTTAATGGTCTTTTAGGTCTTTCTCTCATGATGCTTGACCTGTTTTGCTTTGATTTAATGTTGTAATATGACTTGAACTTTCACATTAGGTCCTTAAAATTCAAATGAAGGTCTCTTGTGAAGGTTTTGTGAAGTTTTGTAACACATTTCTACACTTTTCTATACTCTTTTCATTACAATTCACCTAAAAATCACCTTTTCATCACTTATCAAGTCCTATTTTGAAGTGTTGTAAAGTCTTGTAACAAGATTTCACACTTTTCTAGGCTTGATTTCACTATTTACACCTTTCTTATGATTTACATGACCCCTTTATGCACTCATAAGGCTTAATTAAGTGTATTTTTGAATGTAAACCCAACAAATAACATTAAATGTGACTTAATTCCCAACACCCACTTACAAGTCCAAGGTGGGACCCATTCACCATGGGTGGCGAATGAGTCCCTCTTGGCTCCAAATTCAAAAAATTTAAATTTCCTTTCAGGTTTTTGTTCAAAATTACCTTATGTCAGCCTATGATATTGTATTATTGGGTTACTAAGGCACAATTGTGTATAAATAAGTGTTTTTATCCTCATTTTACATCTCCTAATCTCCTCATTCACTTGCATTCACTACACATCAATTAGCATTTGAGCACTTTGCATCATTCAATCAAAAATCTTGGAGCAACCATTGACATAACTTTATATTTCTTCAACAAGGTTGTGGCGATTTTAGGACATTTGCATGCTTTTTATTCATCTTTCCTTGTTCATTTCATTCCATTTCTTCATTAAGGCTTTGATTACCAAAGTGGGATTTGACCAAGGAAAATCCCTATAACCTAACCCTTAACCATTTTTCCCATTTTGCATGTGTGTTTGCAGACTTTTGTATGTATATTTATCAAACAATTAGGTATTGAGAGGTGGAAAAGAAGTCAACAAAGTGTTTCAAGTCAACTACAACCTATTTCAAGCTTGGAGAAAACCTATAGTCTATTTTCTGCATATTTGACTCCATTAACCTAACAAGAAGACAAGTGCAGATCTGGTGCTACAAAATTGGTCCTTGATTTCACAAAATTTTGGAAGAGGACCAATTCGCCATTAGTGGCAAATGAGTCCCACCTTAAGGCTGGAAAACTAGATTTTGTTAGATTCTGGATCCTGACACTCTGAAACCAGTTTTCAAAACTTTTTGCCAGAAGCAAGACTGATTCACCATTAGTGGTGAATGAGTCCCATTAGTTATTTTCACTGATTTATGCCACCATTCAAGACACTCCAGATTCAACATTCTTTTCCCAGGTGCACTCTATCCAACCCTCTTTCATCCTTGTTTTGCATTTGTTCATATTTTAGTTCATGTTTTCATATCACATTGTGTTTTCAAACATTGCACATTTCTTAGGTTTTGTATTCATAATCAATCAATGGAATTGCTTAGTTGCATTTAGATCATCTCATTTAGTCTTAATCACATCATACATTTCCTAATTTGAGTGAACCACATTGATTTTAAGGGTTTATCTCTCTCCTTTTAGGTGAAAAACCCTAAGAGTGCAAGAGTATCCATAAACCCCTATTAAAATATTTGGTTTAACTCCATTGCCTAATAGGAATAGGAATTGATTGATTTCACTTAAAATATTATTTCACAACACCTCATTCACATATTTCCAATTTTTAGTGTTAGTCAAACCTAAGAGATCATTTCTTTCTTTGTAATGAGGAGGCTTAGTTCACCTAATGTTAAGATATCTATATGTAATATTAAATCACAAATGTTCATTATTGTTTCCTTCACACAAGCATATCCAATGCATTTGGAGGCTAGAAGCTATATTACAAACTAAATCTATCATCTAGGACATACAAGAAAATTCTAGCATCTAGAAAACATATAGGACATACAAGAAATTATATTCTAACTAAACAAGATTAATTTCAACCAATGTAAGAAAACTAAGAAGAAATATTGAACCTAACTTTAAATGCACTTCAAATTAGTAGTGAACATCTCAGGTTTTGTATACAATGTACCAACAAAATAATGATGATTATATTCAAAAATGTATCAGTAACACAATATTGAATAAGCATACCTATACTCAGATCTTTATTACATTCAATAATAAATACCACCATACATATAACCAAAGTTTACACCATACATATAACCACAGTTTAGGTGAAAAGCTAACCTCTTAAGGTGATAGGCTAGTTAAGGTGACAAAACATCATCATAATCATTTGCATTGCCAATAAGATCATAATCCTAATCACTCATTTCTGCATTTGCTTGATTTTCTTCCTCATCCTCATTTGTGACATGCAATGCATTCTCTCTCCCAATCTCTTCATTGGTAATCAACATATCTTCTTCAAACACTCCATCATCATCTTCTTCCAATGTTTCTTTTAAATTAACATATTTGCCATCAGGCGTTATATCAACAGCTTTCATGAATTTTCATTTTGAACAAAACTCTATTTGAATGACATACAACCATTGGTTAATTTGAAGAGGGGAAGCATACAGCTCATCCATCTGTAATAAAATTTGTCTTGTATTTGCCCGTACAAATCCATACTCATCAAATTGTAGTGTGGATGGTCGGATCCACTTACATTTTAATAATATAGGACTATTTTCACCAAAATACACTTGAATAATTTCGTGGATGAATCCAACATAAAAATTTATTCTCAGTTTCGTGAAGAAATTCAGCAATAACAACACAATCGCAATTATCTTTCCTTTGTCTTTTTCTTCCACTCTTAAATGACTACCATAGGCCCACATTCCATTGAAATGTATAGCCCATAAATGTGGAGATTGTGAAAGTTCACTTTCCTTCTTTATTGTATCTTGACCTTCTTTTACATCATTGACTGCATTAGCAATCCATTCTTCAAATTTTGGAAAAGAATCACCTCCAATCAAATCATGACGTTTGCGCTTTTGAGGTCGATCTTGCATCCAAGCTTGATTCTCTTCTTCATATTTTCTACATAGAATATTAACATACAAATAGTAAGATTAATAATATAAATGTGTAAATACAATTGAGTAAATAAATTACTGTGTAATTTTTGTACCTATGCCACATATCGAACGAAGATGTGTTTTGAAGAATATAGGCATGTATCACACTTCTTTCTTGATGTGATATCTTGAAGCGACATCCATTTACTTCTAATACTTCAACTTCAACTCTCTCATCTTCAT
>VDFB02051848.1:0-12024 GCA_007258455.2 Sequoia sempervirens | reverse complement strand
TCTCAAAAGTGTCTAAGACAGGTGTATCTTGTTGATCCCAATCTATGAGTTGGGGATAAACTAAGGGCATGTGATCGCCGGAGTTATCAAAGTCTAATGGGGTCAAGGTAAAGATTGAATTATTCATGTGATTACAAAAGTCTTGTACCAAGTCTGTTTTGCTCTTGGGTTTGGGTCTAGGTGGATGAATAGGTGGGCCTAATGCCAAGGTTTGACTATTGAAAATAGGTGGCTGAGGTTGCCAAGAGGTAGGATCAAGCGATTCCCAATAGTAGTGTTTAAACCATTCCTCTTTTGTCATTTTCTTTGGTGGACAGGAATTTAAGGGATTGGGTGAGGAACTTAACATCAAGTCAAGTTCTCCAAATAACTTGTCAAGGTCCATGGAAGAAGTAGAGGATAGGGAATCCCACTCATAATCATTAGAGTCAGGGGAGTTACAATGATATTGGTCCACTGGTTTGTGAGATGTCTTAATATCTTTTGAAGCACGTACTTCCTCAAGTAAGGGTAATGGGGTACTAGGAACGCCAATCTGAATCAGTTGAAACCCTAGCCCTACTCCTTTTGGCCACTGAGAAACAAATATTGGTTCAATTTTGCCATCTTGGTTTAAGCCTAAACCACTCTGTCCATCATATCCTTTTCTTTGCATAATTTTGAAACCCTTTCCATATAGATTTGTAGGAATATGAGCAAGTAAGAGTGGTTTCTCATCATCTTCCCTATACAGCCAGGAAGTGACATCTTCTGCATCTACAACCTCTTTGCTTGATTCACCCCATTTAGTGAAAGTTGTTATGGGGGGAACATGTATAGTGATCATAGACTATCCCGTACCTGTTGTAGGAAAACCATATGACTTAGGAGGAACCAAATGGCTAACACAATAAGAAGTCTTCATGTAATACTCTCCACAACCCTTGTCTTGGATCTCAACCCTAGGAGTGGTAGGAAGTGAGGGTGAAACATATGTTCGAGTGAGTGTGGACGGATCAACATAAGAGGATGAATTGGACGATGAGGCCTCTTGGTTCACTGGCACTTGATGTTGGGGGATCTCTTTTAGATTGGTACAATATTGAAATGGATCAGGATCACCATCTATGGTTATTTCTGTGCCATTGTAAGGGAATTTAAGACACTGATGATACGTGGAAGGGACCGCCTTCATGGCATGAATCCATGGTCTATCGAGCAGAAGGTTATAAGGAAGGGTGAGATCCAAGACCTAGAACTTTGTCTCCATTAGCGCAGGACCAATTCTGATAGGAAGTGTTACCACCCCCTTTGATTTTTGTTCCTCATCATCATAAGCTTTTATGACAATACTTTTAGTCGTGTCTACGCATGCTTCTGAGATACCTAATGCCTTAATTAGTTTTGAAGTGCATAGATTTAACCCTGCTCCTCCATCTACCAAAACTCGTCTAATCTTGGTGTCATCAACAAGGACTTCCAGATGTAAAGGATCATTATGGTGGATCTTTTCAATTGCATAGTCTTGTTCAGAAAATGTGGCATGATGATTATTGGTCAAGTAGCCCACCATTTCCTAGAAACGATTGACATCAAGATCATTAGGGACCGTGGTGTTCTATAAAGCGTTATCGAGGATAGATCGATACTCAAGGGAAATACGCAGCAATTCTAAGATTGAAATTTGAGCTGGGGTCTTCCCCAACTGGTCAAGTAGATTATATTGCAACTTGGAAGATTGTGGTGTTTGCTGCGATTGAGGGCCCTCGATAGTGAACTTAGTACGACGAGTATTGACCGCACACTCAGGATTAGCATTGATAGTAATGGTATTGATATTCTCGTCAGCGGCATGAAGGCAATGAATGATTTTGCCACTATCATAATCATGTTTGATACTCGCATAGTTGGCTAACATATTGGTCTTAGTACTCGAACTGGGGGCAGTTCCTTTCCCATGGTCATGTAGTGGGTCAGAAAAGACTTGATGATCAGTGTTCGATGACTTTTGTTTTTGCCCACTAACTTCAATAATTCTCCTTTCGACAAGATCCTGTATGATATTCTTCAGTTGTCGACAGTTTTGTAAGTTATGTCCCTTAGTCCTATGATAATCACAAAAGGCATTATCATCCCACCAAGCTGGTTTAAACTGTCTTGGATCGTATTGTCTTGGTTCCTGCAGCTGTATGAGGCTATGTTGTAACAGTTGTTTGAACACTCCACTCAATGGGTTCTCTCCTGTGAGTGAACTCACATTTTGAAATCTCCTTTGTTGTGAACGCTGGAGTATTTTGGACCAATGCTAGGAGGTTGATTGAAAACATTAAGTGTGTTGGAAAAATTATGAGGTCCTTGTAATGTGAGGAGAGGTCCTGCTTGTAATGTTTTAGCATCAACCACCCCATCATTGGTGACATTTTTATTGTGAGACCAAAATCTGTTTCTGTCAGTAGGGGTGTTTTGTATGATCGCGTTTCTATTGGATGTTGTTGTCTTGAGTTCGCCCTTTTCAATGAGATCTTTCTCTATTATAACCCCTTTTTCCACTAGTTCCGAAAAAGATGTACAACAATGTACCCTTAAGTTACTCCTGAGTTTTGGATGAAGGTTTTCTTGAAACATTGTAACCTTTTGTTTTTCGGGTATCTCAACAGGACACCTACTAGCAATAGTTCTCCATCTCTAGAAGAAAGCAATGAATGTTTCCCCTTCGTCTTGCGTTGTGTGGCACAAGGTTGCTATATTTATCTCGTGGTCTATGTTGAAGGAGAATTGCTCTACAAATTTCTCAACTAGTTCACCCCAAGATCTAATGCCAGAATCTAGACTCGAAAACCATTCTAGTGCAATTCCTACAAGACTTCTCTGAAATAGCCTCATAAGATACGTGGGTCATGTTTACATCTATGCATATAGAAAAATTCTCGATATGTTATATTGGGCTCTCGCTTTGCCATCAGACTTAGGGAAAATTTGGTATGACATAATCCATGAGGAAAGGTGTCAGCGTACAATGATCTATCAAAGGGAATGGGCATATGTCCTTTGTTTTTCGAAAATATTTCAGCTGATACCATTACGTTATCCATTTGCATTTGTAATGCATGCATTTGTGTTTGTAAGACGTCAACTTGGGTCAAAGATGTGCTAGGGGGATTATGCGGATCCATGTATGTGTTCTGAAATCCAAAGTCTCGTGATGGGTTTCAATTGAACATTGGCATTTGAGGTGGATTTGGATTCAGAATATTGGTAAATGTGTTTTGATCTGGAATCTACATAAATTGGTGTTGACTTGGGGTCTGTGTAAATGGATTGTGAGTACCACTTTGGGAAAACAGATTCTAATTTGACATTGATGTAAATTAGTTTTGATGTGGAATCTGTGTGGATGGATTCTAACTACCAATCTATGCAAAAGGATTCTGATTCAGAATCGATATAAATTGGTTTTGACTTGGAATCTGTGTGGACGGATTCTGACTACCAATCTGTGAAAAAGGATTCTAATTTGAAATTGATGAAAATTGATTCTGACTACCAGTCTGGGAGAATGGATTCTGATTGCCATATTGGAAGGAGGGAATGCCTCCTGTTTGTGTAATCCGTGGTATGGTACTAGTGACTGGAGCACTAGGTATGGCCATCGACTGTGGTATGGTACTTGTGATACTAGTAGTTGGTATGGTTGTTGATTGCAAATTTGTGACACCGGCATAAGGTGTAGAGGCTAATGTTTTAGGTCTTTTACTCTGAACAAGAGGACCGAAGGGAGTTGATGATGAAGCCCCTACAGTGAAATTAGATCCTGATGTCATGCTAGATGTACCAAATGGAGATGTATTGACTATCGTATTCTATGTAGATGTGCCAGATGGCATAGTTGTGCTAACTTGAGGTGTAGTGGTACTAGCAGTCATTGTGTTTGTTCCTTGTGTAGGCTGATTTTGCAAGGTGCTAATATCAAATCCTGTGGGTAAGGTAGCACCTTCAACTAGCAATTTGGCTAAAATTTTTGGACAATCGTTTGCTAGGTATTCATCTACAAAAGAGGAAAATTTAGGGTCCTGTGCGGCGGCCTCTACGTCCTCTACTGCAATATGTCCTTGAGTGTTTCTAGTGGTGAATTTGTCTAATAGAGTTTTATGAGGTCTTGAAGAAAATGGATTAATGAATTCGTTTGGGTTTGACATTTTTTCTCTCTCTTTCTCTTCTCTTAGACCTAGTTTCAACCATGTAAGACAAGCTCAATATGCAGGAAATGAAAAAACTATATCTATGAACAATATGACTCTAGTCTATGTTTTTGGGATTTTCGTATGCAAAGTAAGGGATGTTCTAGGATGACACTAGTCTAAACTCTAAAGATGCCAAGTCTAAGCAAGACCCTAAAGTGATCAATGATATAAACCCAAGACAAAGGGACCAACTACCTAAAGTCAAACCAAGGTGTCAATTTAGTTTAAATCAAGGAACCAATGTAGGACGAGGATCAAAGACAAGTTGAGTTTCCTAACTAGACTAATGAGCTAGGAGGACTCTCTGTAGGACAAAGTATAAGATGATAGGACTAGGTTCAATGACAAATTTTGTTGACACTATGACTTTTCTAGAGTATAGATGGTAAACCAATCCTAAAGTTTGTAAAAGTGACCTTCCTAAAAGTATAATGCAAGGTAATATGTATTCTAAGATGAAACTTACCCTAAACTAAGACAACTATGGTAATGACTAAATGACCCTAAAGGATGCAAAATTGAGCAAACCGTTTCAGGTTTCTGTTTCAAAGACTGTTTGTGTAAGGACAACTAAAACTAGTATAATCGTGTTGACTTGACAGTGACTGTGAATTCTGGTTTTCTGATAATCAGACAAATGCATTGCAGGATCTAATATATGCAGTCAAGTTTATCAGTTGCGGTTTTCCAGTAATCAATTGCATTTCTCTGGTAAAGTTTAGTTTGACCCTGACAGATGCGGTTAACCTTTTAACGGATCGACTCATACTAATAGTTGTGACTCGAGAATATAAGCATCTGATTTTTCCAAAGCAATTATGAGCTAAAGCGGCATATGCGACTCTAAACTAGACAGATGTGACTCAAGACAAACATATATGACCTGAAATAATAGTTGCAACTCAGAATTTAATAGATGCGACTCAAGATTTAATAGATGCGACTCAAGATATCAATTGCGAGTTTCTGGTGAACAGTTGCGACTCTCTGTGTATTTTCAGTGATGAGATTTAAACTGACTCCGTTTTCTATGATCAAATTATGACAATCAAAGACAATCATAAGACAAAGTGTTTTCGGTTTTGATTTTGGACTCAAAGAATGTTTAAATTGACAATAGACAAGCACATCCTAATAGGCCAAAGGCCTAGGGTTTGTATACTTGGTATAGCCCACCTATTATACCCGGTTGGTGATAAACACGCTTTCCTTCTCAGTGGATAGCTTAGAAATTTGGTGGCATTAGCTCCCCTCCACGGCTCATTAACCTCTTTCGAGCACACCAATTCTGAATTCTTTGGGCAATGACCTCCCAAGAACTGCTATCTCTACTCAAGGGGATCAGTAGTGAGTATCTTTGGGCATGATACTATACCCTGCACTATACCAAGCAACGACCACAAATAGGTTGGTCTCTAAAACAAAAGGTATTTAGTACGGGCATTCTGTTCATGGGGTGTGATCCATACAACGTGAGTCCCCTTTCGAGATCCATCTTTCGTCGGAACCACACTCGTGATTCTTGGGAGTTTCCCAAGAACCCACTTTATATGCCAATTTGGAAGTCCTTGGGTTCAAGGTGCTACGGTCTGAGTCGTCCTAAGTGATGCTTTCCCCGCGAGCAATTTAAACTCTAGAGTTAGTAATTGTTTCTCTTACACCTTGAGGATGTCTGGATGCACAAGGGAGAGAGATGCTTGTGTACCAAGTCATTAAGGAGTAACAAAACTTGCTTCGCACCAAACGGTAGACACTCATTAATTTTAAACCAAGCGAAAGATTTCACGCTACCAAACAATGCGTTTCAAAAGTGCTAAGTCGCCGACAAGCGTCTGAGAGCTTCGTTAGTAGTTTTCAATATTGTCTTCATCAATCATCTTGCAAAAGCTTGTTAACTCCAAAAGGCCACACGCTGAAAATAAGATATTAGTAACACACAAATCAATTGAAAATGCTAGATTTTTGAAAATAGAAATAAAGTTTTACCAGTCAATTGCGTCGCTGTGTTACCAGTCAAATGCATCGTTTCTTCTGTCAGATGCAGTTCAGGAAGTCAATTGCGGTTCAAGAAACTTCAGATGCGTTGTTTATTCTATCAGATGTGGTTCAGGAAGTCAATTGCATGGCTTAGCCAAACTGATGCATCGTTCTGTACAAAAAACCTGCAAAAACCAAAATAAAAGATCTACGGATCCGTGAAGATGGTATCTTCACGTCGGGTTCACCAAATGTAACGCCATAGAAAGTGCACAAGACAACAAAGAAGATTAGAAGCAAACATGCAATACTAAAATCTAAGATGCAAATCTAAATGTTAAGCAACAAAGAACAAAGGAAAGTAAAACGTAAACAAACTGAAACAATCTCACCAATTTCAAATGTATTTCCATGATTCATCTTGATTGCCCTTCTCCATTTGCTTGTGTAGTATAATTTTCCTCAAATTTTCGTAAGTTAGGTGCAAAGTATAGCCTATGATAGTGATTTAGCAAAACATCGAAAATTCAAGATTAAGTGCTCTCAAAAGTCATAATATTTCGCGAGAGAGATTGGAATGAAGAATGACAAATCAATTTATAGAAAATTGATTATTCGAACGATAGGCCAAGATTCGAAAGATCAACGGACGGTTGAGATTGTGATTAGACATGCATTACGATAAGCTGTCATTGATGACATGAGTGATATAAATTAGAAATAGAATTAAAGATTAAATAAATGATTTAATCTTCAATTGATATTCGAAAATAGAAGAATTATCTTTGCATGACAAAGATGAAGATTGATTAAAGCAACTCATGTTCAAATGCACGCACAAGGTTTAATTAATTAAATAAGAATATTTAATTAATATGCATGTACACGCAATTGAGTTAGAACTGGACGATTTGAATGATTTGACGAAGAGATTACTTGAGACCGCCACTCAAACATCAAAGCAAGAGTTAACTGAGCGATTAAAATAGATGTCGAGTCAAGTAAAAGTGAATACTTAGATAACTTCACACAATTATCTAAAATATAGAAGAATGCGTTAAAATAGAATTAATGAATTAAATAATTCATTTAATTCAAGACTCGATATTAGGAGAATAATTAAATAAATAATATTTATTTAATTAAATGATGAAGGGATTTAAATGAATAATTAAAAATAAAAGAATTCATTTAATTATAGTTGAAATATGATAAAGAATAAATTAAATAAGGATTTATTTAATTTAACAAGAAGAATAAGGTTAATTAGTAACATAATTAAATAAAAAGCGTTTATTTAATTAATCAGATAGAATAAAGAAAAGTATGAATTAATTAAATAATTAAGATTATTTAATTAATAGAAGAATTAAAATTAAAGTGAATAATTAAATAATTAACATTATTTAATCATGACCATGGAGAATACAAATTATGAAGAATATGAAAGTCGTAGGCCTAAACCAAATTTCGGTGTCTACACGATGTTCCAATGGAAATGAGAAAATTGGAAATCCCTACAAAATGATTCATTTTCTTAGGGAGATTATGGCATGGACATCTAACAAGCTAGTATGAAGGAATCTTAAACTTTTCAATTATTGCTAATTTAAAATGCAACAATTTCCACACCAACATCTAAGATTTGTAGCAACCTTAGACTTCTAAATATGTAAACTAAGGTTGGCTGACTAAACTTATGAATAAAGGAAATGGTGAGAAAAAACTTAGGGAATAGTTGAAGATAAATATTCTTAAGATGAAAGAGGGAGAAGTGTTGAGAGGATAAACTCTGATAGTCTTTCAATAAGTTACATAGAGTAGGGGTGGAGAGCTTAAATGACATAATAGGAGGAACAAGAGAAGATACTAGTTCAATCAAATGTTTACTCTTGGGAGAGAGATCAAATTGATTTTTAAAATGTTTCCAAGAATTATAATTTAGAGTGCAATAGCCCTACAAATTTTTGAATTAGTGAATCCCTCTCTTAAAAAGGAAATAATCTTATATTTGAAATACTTTAGGAAGATGTTTATTATAAATATAAATAATTCTATTTTACCAATTGATGAAGAAGAGAAACTAAGTGTTGAAAGAAAGAAAGGTATGTGAAAACACTTCCTAAACTAATCTTAGAGGAGAGTGATGTACAAATTTTAGATCTTTATAATTACAAAAAAGAGAAAGGTATAAAACCTAAAATAAATTATACCACAACACAAGTGTATGGGTGAGTGCATGATCATGATGGGCCAAACAATGGCAATGCAAAAAAATGTGATTTGAGCTAGGAAAAATCACGGAAATCAACTTTGACTTTTTAATTGGGTTAGTAAAAAGTAAAATTGTTATGGTAAACACCAAAGCAAAATGGATATTTGCTTTTAAAAAATGGATATCTATTATAAATATATTTATAATATATTAGAGAATGATTCATGTATTATAATTGTTATAATATATATTATTATTATTATAATTATATATTATATAATAATATATATATATATATTTTTTGATACAACAGGGGTGTCCCCGCGACCCAGCCCAATGGCCCAACAACCCTTACCTTGGGTACCTGAGGTGAGCTAGGGTGAGACTAGTCCCCTGTAGGTGAGATCCCCCGCCCGCAAGAAGTCCCACCTCTTAAATTCGGGAGCAGAGTCGAACCCGAGACCAATGGGGAGCAAACCCACTACCCAAGCCAACTCTACTACCCGTTCGAGCTATAATAATATATTATTATATATTATATAAGAGTAATAATATTATTATTTTATTATATATATTAGTAATAATATTATTATATATTAGTATAATATTATTATACATTACTATATTATATATAAATATAATAATATATAATAATAATATATTGAAGTGTTTTTAGGCAAGCAGAGTTGCCATGTGCGTACCTGGGTATTCCTTTTTTCAAAGGTCCAAATAAAGTTGTTTATTGGGTTAAAGTAATAGAAAGATTAAAGGAAAGGATTCTAATGTGTAAGGCACAATGGTTATCACTATTAGGCGGAATTCTTTTAATAAAATCAATATTATCTGCAATTCCTAACTATTTTCTAGCAGTTCTCAAGGCACCAAAGTTTGTTATCCTTGAAATTCAGAGCATTATTAGAAATTTTCTATGGAAGGGTAATATGAATGATTGCAAAAAAGTACCTCTAATATCCTTGGACAGCATGGCACTGGAAAAATCTCAAGGAGGAGCAGGTATCCACAATATCTCAATCAGGAACAAGGCATTTGGGGCCAAGTTAGTTTGGAAAATGTACACAAGACCTTAAACAAAGTGGTGCAAGCTAATGCAGGGTAAGTATCTTGACACTCCAAACCCCTTGAGGATTCTTACTATTTCAAACCCGCTTTCAAGATCGGCCATGTGGAATTTATTGACATCATGTAGGTCGATTGTTACTTCATTCATTATGTGGGAAATTCATGATGGGAAAAGTGTGAAGTTTTGGGAGGACTCCTGGAAAGGTAAACCCCCTTTGGAACACATTTAGGAATTACAACAGGTAAGGGTCGTATTATCAAGAGAATGGGGTGAAAATTTCCTAGATTAAGTACAACCAACAGAAGGCCTAACAGGTAAAGTAATATGGAAAAAGCATTTTGATTCATCTCTTTCTACCAATCAATTTTCATTACTTCAAGATATTCTAAAAAGTAGAATTGTGTTCATTTCGGGGAAGCCTAATAAGATTCTATGGGCTCCTTCGAAAGAGGGCTACTACTATGTGAAGCAAGTATATAAAGCTCTAATCTAGTGTAGGGATCAGTTGGTTTCACAGAGAGCCTATTCATTTTGTTGGAACAATAAGATTCTCCCAAAATCTAGGAGCTTTGCATGGTTAGCTTTACGAAAGAGAATTTTAACGAGTGGTCGCTTAACTAAACTAATAATTGTTGATCCTTTCAAGTGCCCTTTCTTTGAGGAAGAGCTTGAGAATGTAGACCATTTGTTTGTACAATGCATTTTTGTGCAAGAATTTTGGCTATTCCTAAAGTGCAAGTTGAACTTATACAACCCTTTTCCAAAATCTATTTGGGACATCTTCTAGAGTTGGTCATTATTTTATAAAACCTCTTTTTTGCATCTGTATGGAAAGTTATTCCACCACTAGTAATATGGAATATTTGGTGGGAACGCAATTTACTCATTTTCAAGAAATCAAGTTCTTCAATTGAGGCCGCCAAAGTTAAGATTGAAAAAGAAGTTTCAGAAGTGGTTAATGATTATGTTATGAAACATAAGAACACATCCTCCTTGTTCACAAGTTGGGATGACTCTGTTTTGAAGAACTGGAGGAACATAATTTTGTCATTTGCAAGAAATTTACATCAAAATAGCAGAGTGGAGGTGAATAGGAAAGAAATCAAATGGAAGTTGATGGTGCTTCGAGGGGGAATTCAGGCATCTCAGGGAAGGAATTTGTATCTGAGACTCTTTGGGATCAGTAATAGTGGCTAGTTCATTTTCACTTCCAATGGGCACGAATAATGTGGCTGAGGCTCAGGTAGTCCTAGCAGGATTAGAAATTTCTCTCAAATTGGGTATTGTACAAATTCATATTGAGGGGGATTCCTTAATTATAATTAATGCTTGCAAAGAGAGAAAGGTGCATAGTTGGTGTTTGAAATATATTTTACAAAAAATATGGTTTTTGTTGGACAAATTTCAAGCTTTTATCATCTCACATACTTACAGAGGGGGGAATGGCATGGCAGAAAAATTGGCGAATATGGGATGTGATGGGAAATAAATTGTTGTATATAATGACATAGAATTGCAAGCATACATGAAAGTTGTTGCAATAGTTTTTAAGGAAGCCAAAACTTCGGCCACGTGTGAAAGGAGCTTATAACACATTCATAAATGTATATTCACATTGTTATTGCAATGGATAGATAGGTGTAATCACATTTTCATCAGCTTGGCTAAGTAGGATGAAGGTGGAAACAAAAAACGATGAAGCAAGATGTAGGTGGCAATAACAAAGAATAATCTATTTGGTGGGTGGTGTCAATTGTGGCACTTTTTGCTCACCCTTCCAGACAATATCTTTAGATGTATTGAAAATATAAAAAGAAAAGACAAGCAATAGTTGAAAAGTTTACAAGAAAAGTTTTTCACAAAATTTTGGAGCAACAGATTCTAGAGCACCAAGTTCCAGAGCAACAGATTCAAAAAACATAGTTTAGATTTGGCTAGAGATATTTTATTGGTATCAGAGCAGTAGGACCTTAATGAGGGGCATCAGAAATGGATTTGTAAGATACAGGCCTATGATTTTGATATTGTGTATGTTAAGGGAAAGAAGAATGTTGTTGATGCCAATATTTTAGAGCAATAGCTTCCATAGTACCAAGTTCCAGAGCAACAAATTCAAAAAATACAAATCAGATTTGGCTTGAGCAAGAACGATGAAGGGTCCTATCCCAGACATGATATTAATAGCACAGGAAGACCCAGGGGAAAATTCAGTCTAGGGGTCGTGTAGGGGTTTTTAGTTCGTTTTTCTTTCTTCATGCCCAAATCTATCTAAATTTTAGGTTGTAAAAACAATTTTTGTTGTGGATTTCTGAATAATTTGTATAATCAGCCCATTTTTAGTAGCAAACTAGGGGCTAGCAGATAGTTTATCATTGTAAAGGTGTTTTTGGGATCATATAAACTATTACCTATTGTAATTTTTTATTATTAATAATATATCTACAGGCCCTCTGCCTTTTTCCATATATATATTGAAGTGTAAAAAAGAAGGGATGGTGTGCAAAGGAGCAGGTGCAAGGCGATTGCAAAAT
>VDFB02051847.1:0-19974 GCA_007258455.2 Sequoia sempervirens | reverse complement strand
TTTTCAACACTTAGGAATTCGGAAAACTTAGAAAACTTGATCTGATTTGAAAATTTGGGACTGAAATTGGTCCTTGAAAAACTCAGTCCCAAAATCTGTGAATTGATGTTGAAATCAGACTCAAATTCTGGAAGATAATATGAAAATCAGACTAAGTCCCTTGAAGATTTCCTCCAAAATTTGAAAAGCAGATTGAAAACTTCACAAACATGCCTTTGCTACCATGCGCGTAAAACAAATGAAATGTCTGGGAAAGTTCTTTCCTCATGACATGTGATTTGAATTACTCTCTTTAAACAAAGATTTTGTTCTTTTAACAGGAGGACTTAAGGAAAACCTTCTCCTCAAGATTTGGGATCTATAAGCTCTTTCCCCTTCCCAAGGGCTGGAGCTGAGAGCTTCTTTTCCTACTTAAGGCTTGCACTTGCCAAACTCTTCTCCTGTAACTGCTGGATCCTTGCTGCAGCCCTTCTTCCTTGTGGCAGATCTAGAAATTCACCAAAATATTTTCCTCTCTAGGGCGAATCCCCTCAAGGAAAGTACCATTGTATGACTGGCTGAAACCTTTTCCTTATTAGATCTTCTCACGAATTTTCCCATCCCCAGTGGCTAATTTATAGAAAACATCTGCTGAAGGATTTTGAGTGCTCTTGGGATAGTGCATGTCCCTCTCCATCATGCACCCAGACGTGCCAGATGACTTGAGTGCCTCAGACAGTATTTAACTTCATCATGTCTTGGATGTTAGCGGGATTTCGCCAAACCTTTATCTCCTGGCGACTTTAGACTTCACTGACATTCATATCTCCCCAGGTGAATTTCACCTTGCCAGACCATAAAAAAAGATTTCTACGGACTTATCCGAAAGCTGGCTACTGTGCGGCGGACTTGGGTGAGGCCGACATTGTGGCGGATCACCGGCTGGAAGAAGTATTTTGCCAAAACCTGCTATCTGCAGATTTGGGCGGATTCTGCTTTGCTGGCCATGCCGATGTTCAACACTCACGCAACATTGGTTATCTGAACGCTGGATTTCTCGTTTCTTTATAGTTGGCATACGTACCTTTTGATTCGGGGCGATAGGAACGTTGTTGCCATGACCTGAGGAATCCAATCCTAGGGAAACTTTCAAAAAAGCTGAAAAAAGCAAAAAGCAAAAAGCAAAAAGCAAGCCAAAAAAGCTGTTCCTTGGATTGGTCCCATAGTGCCAAAAAGCAAAAAAGCAAAAAGCAAAAAAGCGGTATCCCACAAAAATAGGAAGGTGTCAAAATTGGCCCAGAGCAATGGCGTTTTTTTGTCCTCCGAACCTTCTGAGCACTTTGACGATGTCCAAACACTGTTCTGAGCTTGAATTCCTTATTTGACTTGGATGGCCACCTGAAAACTCTAACTCCTCATTGTAAAAGAAAAATGGTGATTAGTAGTTGCGACGCCAAGGCAAAACCCCAAAAAATAGGGGGTCCCCATTTGCAATGGGGTGATGTGTGGAAAGGTCACAACAAGTTGCTATGAACCAAATATATGCTATCAAGGGTGTTCAAAAAAAATATTATGATGGTCATTTAAAGATACTGGTTCATAAAAATATAAGAGCATCATAGTGGAAGCTAAATGGTGAGATCATTTTATGAAGGAGAACTTCTAGGGAAGTTAGAAGTTGCAAGTATAGGGTTGGGCATAATTGAGAAAGTTTTGTAAGGAATTGTGGATCAACAAGGAAAGCAACTTGAGGATGTCACAATTGGATGGAAATAAAAATAATGGCTTCAAAGGCCAATTGCACAGTTAGGCCAACACAAGGAACAGTCTAAATAGGGAATTGATGTCCAAGCTGAAGATTGGGATGATTTTTCAGTCTTTTTTAGATCCTAGTTAGTTCATGATTCAACTATCATAGGGGAGAACGTAGTGTTGTACCCAAACCAAATTTTTTTGCTTCATTAAGGCATTTTGCTTAAAAGAGTCTAAACCTGGCTAAAATGATGTCAAATACAGTCTTTGGGCAATATCAAGCATGGAGTTTGGTTAGTGTTGTGTTAGTCAAAAGTAGTATTTGTTGATTAGAACTTGAATCAGGGACTCAGAACGAGGCATTTCATGATGGAGGAGCTATTCACGACAGATTATACCTTTGCACGGTCATTTCAGTGACCAAGACGAAGATTTTGGTGATTAATTTATGAAGATTTCTCAGGCAGAAGCAAAATTGCGCCCCTATACCCCAGGGGCGCCCTTCTCTTTGAAGGCCCAAATTTTGTGACATGTGCTCATAAATACAGTCAATCTCTTTAGAATTAGCCCAGTTATCCGTCAAGCTATCTTGCGAGGTTATCCGAGGTCTACAACTCCCGTAACTGACGTCAAAAGCTGAGGTTTAGAAGATTGCAGTTTGCAAAAGTTGATCAGTTTTAAGCTTTTGGCGCCCCTATAGTCCAGGGGCGTCCTTAAATAGGGGCTAGTTGCTAGCATTCCTGCCTGTTGATGTAGTTAATCTCTTCACGACTAGTCTAGTTATCCAATGAGCTATCGAATGCAGACATCCAAGACCTAGAGCTTCGGCAGTCAGGGTTAGAAGATGAGGTTACGAGGAGACTTCACATCATAGAAATTTCTCAAATGGTAAAATTGTGCCCCTGTAGCTTAGGGGCGCCCTTCAAGATGACCCCTGAGATGATTGAGTTTGCAGATGAGGTCTTCTTGACATCTGTGCTACTCTAGTCCAGTTTTGCAACGCACCAATCAGCCCGTCAATCCGATATTTTGAGAGATTCTGGCAGAGATTCTACCAGGCACGTAAATCAGTGGGTGGAGAAACATGAAACATACACTATAGCCTGTATAGGTCAGGGGCGCCTAGCCTTTAGGCATGCTAGATGGTGTTATTAGCTTTCGAAGTCTTCATAGGACTTGTGCGCAATTACTCCAGCTATCCAACGAACCCAACCGTCAGCCTCCGGTATTTGGCAAGCGCTTGTACTTGCGAGGTCTTTGCAAAATACTAAAAAACGAAGATAGCTCAGAAAATGGCCAAGTCTGGTCGTATATTCCATCTTGGGAAAGGCGCCTTTCTCTTTGAGGTCTTAGAAGTAGTTTTCTCGCTTCATCGCCTCTAGAGACATATCTCGTAGGTCCTTTTGGTTACGCGTTGAGACAGATGGTGTGCGAATCAAGCCACCGTAGCTCCCGATAACAGAGGTCAAAGTAGGGCATCTGGTTGAGAGTTGTACTTTTGTCAAAATGGTGTTTGAGCCTTTTAAGGCCAGGGGCGCCCTTGCTTTTGGGGTCCTTAATGCAGCTTTTAGGTGCCTTGCATATATTCATTGGATGCGGAATACCTCTAGTCACGCAGTGAGCCTATCATCCAGTCAAAAGGGTTCACCGTTCATCGTCAACAGTCATTTGAAGCGTCAGATGGCAGTATGGAGAAATGATTAAGTCTGGTGTTTGAAAATCAATTTCATCAAGGGCACCTAATTTTTTGAGGTGTTAAATGATGGATTTTGCAGTGATGACTCCCGACAGACATTTCTTCCTTGCTCTACAGGCTTCGCAATGAATATTCCTGCTCAGTCTCAGCATCACCCGGTCACCCGGAAATCAGTGTTGAATATGGCTAGTTGTAACTTTGTAGTCAGCTACAAAGTAGGAAGTTAATTAAAAACGTAATATCTTGAGCAAATGGATGCCTATGAGGACAAATGAGGACTTTTCGAAATCAGTAAAGTTCGCCGAATCCATCCAAGGGCTTAACACGGTTTGTCAACTGATTAAAATAATATTAAATATTTATTTTTGCATATTTGAGCATTAAAGGGCGATTTTCTAAAATTGGCGCCTCTTTGTGCTGGATTTTCAAATTGCATGATGAATATTTTTATTATTATTTTTATTCTGGACTTTAAGTCAATCTCAGTTCGAACTGGAGGGGTCCAATCAGAAGCTTTCTATTTCAGTCGAGGTTTTTAAATCTTGCAGTTAGTATTATGGTGCGAATTTTCTCTATTTATTCATGGTGCCTATCATTAAACACTCATCCAGCTTGAAGAAATTCGTAATTCTTCAAGAGCAAAGGCGAATTTTCCAGGTTGGGCAATTTTATTAGTTTTCAAAATCGATTTCATCAAACAATTCCTTTTACAGGTGCAAGTTCACATTCATTAGCAAATTTGAAGAACAGGGGGAGATTTTAACAAAAGAACACAAAAAAAACGTCTTTTCTCCTCTCTGATTCTCAAAATTCTCTCAGATTTCAATTCGCATGTTCTTGAAATTGGCAAATTTTGGCAAGTCTGATCATCTGGATCGATTCTATATAGCTTCCTCGAATTAAATTCATGTGCTTGAATTTTTAGGAATTTTTAACTCCAGAGCATCAGTTCTCGAGTTTCTAATTTTCTCAACTGAAAATCCTTTGCATGGTCGAGTAGAAGTCAGATTTTCGTATTTTTGACGATCTAGGTTGTCTTAGAATCTTTTTATGGACAAAACCCAGATCTTAGATTTTTCGCCAAAAATAACTCTTCAATAGGCTATTTTTAGCCTCAGCAGGGTATTTTTAGCTTTCCAGAAATCTTGTTAGAACATAGTCGAGTTCACAGTCAATAGGCAAGTTTTTCAAAATGCAGTACAGTCAGCTCAAATACAGGACCAAATCAGTCCTTACTCACGACTTCATCGGGATAGTTGAAACGAATCTCCATAAGGTGTTGCCAGAGGCAGTCTTAGATCCAATCAAAATCAGAGATTCGATTATTCAAAATATTCAGCAGTCCAGGTTACCTAAGGCTGCTTCCATATCTATCTTCGCTCGTTGTATTGAGTTCGTGATGTCTTGTATTAAGCATTACAACTCTGCTACTTGTGAGATAGTGTCAATAGATGGACGAGTTATTTGTAGTCTCAAGCCTCTAGACGTTGAAAGAAGTTTTGGTATCCCTCAGCACCTGAACAGTCTGGTTATTTCTATGGAGCAGTGCAAGCATGCATTCAACACTAATGTGGACAAGTGCCAAAGCAAAATGGCAGAACGATGGTTAAAGCAAGCAAATAACAAATTGCCAAACAATGTGGGTCGTGGTGAGTACAAGGATGAGTACGCGATTCTAATTACACTCTTGAATTGTGTCTCATGTCATTCACATGCAAATGTTTTCCAGCCTTGGATGTATTACATCATTGGTCGCATCATATTTGGGCAGGAGCATTATGACTGGGCATCCTTCATTAGCGATGTTATCCACAAGCAAATCACCAGTTTCCTAGTTGCCCACGAGTTTCACATGTGTTCTTATCTCGTGTACTTGATTGCTTATCAGGGTTAGTTTTGAGGGTTAAACATCGTTGGCATTCTCAATGTTCAGAAAGTCTATCACTATTACGATCAGCTTGAGTTCACTAATGCTGAACGTCACTTCAAGCGTGTTCATGAGGCTTTCTTGACTTATACAGTGAGAAATTTGGATAGGGAGTTGCACACTTGTATCTCGGTGGTTGCTAGAGCAGCGATGGATGGTTGGGCAGACTGGTTCATTCAGTTCCCGACATACACTTATATCCGAGTATATGGATTTACAGGAAATCCAGCTATCCTTCCACGCTATCCTTCGGATAGAACAGTTTTTATGGAGTTCCTGAGGCAGTTGCATGATGTTTATCGTCATTTGCGTCGCAAGCATAAACCAGCTACTAATTTTCCTTTTCAGTTTGGACTATATTGGTGCAAGACGACAGTTGATGCCAAAGCTGCAGGACAGGAGCTGGAGAGGTATCATCTCATGTATCTTGTTGAGGTATTTGCCTATGATCCTTGGGGTCATTACACAGCTCGCCTCGGTGGTCACGCATATCATAAGCCTTCCATGGAAGACTATTGGGCCAATTGCATGCATGACACCGAGATCGCTGCGGGCTGTGAAAGACTCTGACCAACACTGTATATGCTCGCGGTGGGCTGTTTAAGAAGATGACAGTTTCACTCGGGAGAGCTGACTGAGAAGTCGCTTCCTGGAGTTCGCCGGAAACCGAGTCGAGCGGTTGATTGACGTACCCGAGAACCGCAGCGGCGAAATTCCGGCAGGTTTATTGAAACGGTACTTTACCGACGGTGAAAGAGCAGGAGTTGGCTCGGCACTTTCAAGAACAACTGCTAAATGGTGATCCTGCTATTTCCTAATTAATTCGCAGAAAGAATATATCACAGGAAGGATAAGAAAGACAGAAACGTTCGAAGGCAGAGCTTGCCTTTATTATTCATGATTGGTAGAGCGGACTATCACAAGAAGCGGGGTTGGGGTGGTTAAAGAACCACGCGGGCCTTGGGGACAAACACTCCGTTACACCACTCCGTTCACAGAGAAGCGGATGCCGTCCCAATTCTTATGGATTGAATTCGATTCCTTTATCTTTTTGGCTTTCACTTCCTTCTGTCAAGAGCATAGCATTTTGCTATTGGTCCTTCGGTGCATTGCAGGGGCACTGCGTCCCGGTTGATAACCCGGAGAAACAAATCTGTCCTGTCATTACGGAAGTCATTCTACCGTGTTGGAGGATTTTAGGATTGGGTTTACTAGGATGTACTTGGGAACAAGAGGTCCAAGAACATGATCCGCATTAGAGAGGAATACTAATATGGAAATGGTATCAAAGGCTGCTATACCTCCACAGGGGAAGAGCTTGGATGAGTTGGAATCTCAAGACTTTGAGGTTATCACAGTCAACCTTGGTCGTAGCACACGCCAGACTCAGGTTGATCTCCTACAGGTTGCTACAGACAGTGCCAGGGATAGAATGTTGAAGGACGGAGAAGGTAGGCAACCCCTCAAAGGCCATCCCGAGGCAGCTTCATCCGGTACATTTCTAGCTGGCACACATGTGGGATGTTACTTGCCACACTCCCATACGATGCATGAGCCTCTAGCAAAAGACCAACAATGTTTGGGCATGTAATGGCGTTTGGAAGAATGGGAGGAGGAGTTCGTTGCTAGAGGCCGCTCTGTGCTTGCAGAGTTATATCAGTTGCGGTACAATGCACGAGGGCTCCATCTACGTCTCCAAGATGAGGAGTGTGACATGGCGATTAATAGACCACAGGATGAGATTATGATTGCTCACCTGAGTGTGGCATATGAATGGAGTCATAGATGCAGAAGATAAAGAGGCTATCTACTCTTGGAAAACACAGTTGGTTTTCAAGGCAAAGATAGAGGAAACAATGGTGTCAGAGTTGGCTGAGAGTAGAGAGCACGTTACTAGTGCACTCCGGTTTGTGAGAACCTTAGTATCTCGTTTACCGTGCCGGTATCAGATTGAGGGTGGTGTGTATGTTGAGCTTACTGATGTACAGTCAGAGCTCCAAGCACTCATTCATACTATTTTCAGTAGGAATACTATTTTCAGTGGGGAGACCGTTGGCTATAAGATTAATCAACTTACAGTCATGTTGGCGTTGTTCGATGAGGCAACTAGGAGCAGAGGTGAACTTCAGTCCTAGATCTTAGCTGGTGAGGATATGCTACGCAGGCATAGCATTCTTCGACAGAGTATCAGAGCTCCAGATAGTGATGTAGTTAACAATCTCGTTGAGGGATTGGTTGCTCGAGTTCACGACCAGTAGACTTCAGTTCCCACCTCTCAGGATAGACATTACACACAGGAGTTAAACTTGGTGTTATCTTTTCAAGTTAACTCGTCTCATCTCATGCATATCTATTCTGAGATCAACTTTATTCACTTGGAGTTGTATTTAGGGTTTACGTTAACTGATGGTAGCTTTCCAATTAATTGTATAGTTTGCTTTATTAGGGTTGAGCAATAAATCTTGCATGCGTTGCAAGATTGTAGTTGACTCAAGGTGATTTTAGGGTTCCCTACACCTTTTGATGTCTATAAATAAGAGCTTTTGCTCATTTGTACATAACTTTTGCATGATAGCATACATGCTGTGCCCACCTTGCCTGTAGTATTGCTATTATTGTATTTGTTCAAGAACTTTTGCATGAGAGAGAAATATATGCTGTGCCTACCTTGCCTGTAATATTGCTCGTTCTGTATCTATCAATGAGTATTTACTATTATGATGAATTGTTATGCCACTCAGGTTTCATGCAATTATGATGGTGAATTCTTGCTTTAGTTAGATAGTGGCTAGTTTGATTGTAGATTGTATGCATGTCTCACCTATGCAATTTATTGTCCTAGTTGGCTATCCTTCATGTTATATGTTCAATAAACTCATTCAGATTGAGCTGATAGATGTGCCACCTTGCCTTGAAGTTGAGAATCTGTACTTGGTTATTGTGTGATGTGTGTGAATAATAAACTTATTCAGATTGAGTTGATAGTTGTGCCACCTTGCCTTCAAGTTGAGAATCTGTACTCAGTTTATTGTGTGTTGTCGTTTCCAATAAGCCTATTTTGAAATATGCAAACCAATTTTTTCGATAGTTTTACACAATATAAACCAGCACTAGCCAACTTGATTAGCGTTAGCATCAAAAACTAAAATCCAAGCTTGAAAGAACTCACGCCAAGAATGCACACTCAATCCCAAGGAAGGATTGGTGTTGTCATATGGCAGAGAAGCTAATTGAACAGTACTTGAAATGAAACAAACTCAACGTCAAGAATGTGCACTCAAGATCCCACTGAGGGCGAGGTGCTAACATATGACAGAGTGATTTAATTGAAAACTGAAACTAATAGGCGGATAACCAACCATGAAGCTACAACAATCTAATTCATCCGTTGCGCCGGGCATCCACTTGAGAGTGGGGATTCACCACTTTGAAAGTGGGTACAAAGAGAGATACAATCAATTATCCACACTAGTGGTAGACCATCCAGGGGTACTTAATGTGAGAAGAAAGAAGAATTAATTGCAGCGATTAGGACTGAAACAATACTACTGTTTACAATCTTACAAATAAGGAATAAAGCTGCAAACTGCATATGAATTTCAATAGCTTCAAAGCACAAGAGTAATAGATGATCTCATACAAATAATTATCTCTCTAACTACTGATAATGAATCAACAATCAGAACTTCTAAAGTCTGATACAAAAATCAGTAAATTGAAAATGTCAATCAGCAAATGTGAAAACCAATGAAGTATTCATAACTCACTCAGTTGACCTCCAAATCGAATGAGATTGAATGCAATGGACTTCTGGAAGGTAGGCGACCATGTTAGGATGAAGAAACAGCAACAAAACTTGAACATTAATTCTTGGCACACTTCGCAATGCACTCTAAATGGTACGGCCCATGAAAGGGGTGATTTGCTTCTTAAAAATCAGAATCTCAAAATTAAAATCTCATACTTGGTGAAAAGGGGCGCCCATGGCAGACAATGACATTACAAAAGTACCCAGAAGCAAATAAAAATTATTCATAGAGCTACAAACATTTTACACTTTCAGCTGTATGTGAACCAGAAACTCAAAATTGGAAATTTCATCAAAAAGACTTCATCTGTTGAGCTCAATCTGCTAGTTTGAATTGAGAAGCAGCAAAGACCAACTAGGTGTTGTATTTCAAACACGAAATTGGTTAATGGCTAGGAGGTAGCATCCTCGAAGCAAAATATCACTTGCTCTTCCGACAGCATAACTTTAGCATAATTTTCATGGATACCAAGGCTGAAGCAAAGCATTCATCTTATAGAAGAGTAGAAGACTCTTCAATTCCTCAAGAAAGTACGCCAAGAGTCACATGAGACTCTTCAAATTTCCAAAATAAAATAAACCTTCAAATGGCGTCCCTTTTGCAAGAATATAATTTTCACTTTATTTAAAACAACTCCTCAAAGTGTGGTGTCCTTTTTTTCCCAAGGCATTTAAAACTTTATAATTAATATTTAAAGCTTATGAAGGCGTCCCCCTTCATGACCACCTTTTAACACAACTTCTGAAGTTATTCTCCTAGGCCAAGGGGTCAACTGCAATTTAAAACATTAATGCCTTTATTTATGAAATTCACCAAATAGACTTCTAGAAGCCAAAACTTGAATTCAGATAATTGCTCCAACTGGAAGAGTGTTCTTAAAAGATGACAATCTTCATACTGCCAAAAATAAAATTTACTATAAATAGTAAACTCCCTGAAAAGCCATAGAACCTCAGAACTGGAAACCCTAATTTTACCTCAAACAAGCCTATAGGCTTCCGGAATAGGCTGATGAGTGACATAACAGATCACTGATGAGAAGGGGACATTACATATTTAGACAAGCAGATAGTTGTGCCACCTTGCCTTCATGTTGGGAGTCTGTACCCGGCTTATCGTTAGATAATCATTCCCGCTCCGTCTCCTCATGCTCTGAATTCTTGAGGGGATTGGATAGTTAAGCTACTTAGTTTTGAGTGTTGTAGTTAAGTCTTGCGAAGCCAAAAAATACTTAGCTGCAATGTATAGAGTTTTTCTTAAACCTTGTGCCTCTTACAATTGAGACAAAAAGACAGGATATAGTTTAGTTTACTTTTCTTTTCAAGCACTTTTGTCAAGCACAACAAGGGAGCTTCCCCTCCTAATTTGAAGAGCACTCATTGCGTAGTGTGCATAGTTGTCTGTACCAACTTGCACTCCAGAGGTGTTAGTTGATACGCCAACATGTAGATGATTCACTCATTGAGATAGTTGAAGAATTATCACTTGGTTTAGGGCTTCCAACTCCTAAATATATCAGAGAGGCACAACAAAAGCCAATTGCATTACACGAAGCATTGAGAACTAGGAATTGAAAATTTCCAAGGTTGGTTTAGGATCCTGGTATTTGCAAAAAGATTTAGTCTGAAGTGGTTAAAGAGTTGAATCAATATTGCTTGAGGACAAGCAATTCTAGGAAGGGCGGAATATCATGTCCCCTTTTTGAGCTAAGGAAATAATTTAATAATTAACTAAGTTGCCCAAGAAGTAACTCTATGTTATATTCATAAAAAGAGAACTATTATTTTATTATAAAAAAGTTGTTTTAAAAAGTGTCACTTAGATTAGGTGCTAAAAATAATGTTTATTTAAAAGGGTTTTCAGGACACTTCTTAAATTGAATTATGGAGGGAAAGGGAAAAAGAAAGAAAAAAATATTATTCCCCTCAAAAGGTTATAAAAGGAGCTAGGTAGAGTGATGGATCATCCATTGTTTGAGAACAAACCCCCATTTTTGAGATTGAACCCTTGTGTTCATCTTCTTTCCCAAGGGCGAAAACCCTTTGGTAAAATGGATTCAAGGACGAAAACCCTTTGGTAAAATGGATTCAAGGACGAAAACTCTCCTATTAATTTGAATAATTCCATCTAGGAATTACTTGTGTGCTGTAAGATTGGATTTGGGGACGAAAACTCTCATCTCCAATGGAGTGATTTCATTCAATGGTCATTGGTGTGTTGAAAAGTTTGCAGTTTCCAAATTTGAAGGTTTATTAATGCCAAATGCTTGCAATTTCCAATTATTTGATTGTGGAGTTTATTGTATTCACTTGTTGCAGTATTGTATTCAGATATTGGTTGAGTTTCAGATTTGAAGAATCTTATTTGCATGCAAATCTTATTGATAATCTCAGTGTGAAGGAGCTGTATGCATTAATTCTTCTTGTTGGTCACTGTTAATAGAGGTTCTTACAGTTCCATTTGTTTGTCATACACTTTGCAGTCAAAATTGTACCCTTTCTTGTGGGCCTTGCATCATTGTTGGGGGTCATTTATGTCATAAGGGAGTCATGGCTAAGAATGAATGCATTTTTCATACCGTATAGTCTTCAACAGTAGCTGCACCTTTCAAGGGTTAGATTGTAATCTAATTAAGGGTACTTTTTGTATGATTTTGCAATTGGTTTCATCACATTGCTGATCGCAGCTACTTTATGGGCATTTATCAGACCACTCTTTTGGTCATATCTGCTGGAATTATTTGTTAAGTGCTGCAGCTGGGTTTAAAGGGCTGTATTGATTGATATTTACTATTTAGTAACTATACAGATCAATGTGCTTGAAATATCTTTGCTAGGTAATGTTATTCATTTCGGATTGTTACATTCTCCTTAATGCTGATGTATACATTTTGAAGAAGAATTCTAAACATATATAACTGCTGTAGGAAGACCTATGACTGTTCTAATTGCTTGTTGCAACACTCAGTAGTCAATGTTCTGTTCAAACTCAATCATATATTCTAGCCAGATGCTTAAACTTGGGAGCAATTAGCTTGAGCAGCCATCGAGTTTTTTAACTATTCCAATTTGATCCTCAATCATTTCTGTTTATTTCAAACATTTCAATGTTGGTTATGTTAATTACAGAAGGGTTTCAACATATTGTGAATTTCAGTATTCAAGATACTTTGTAAAATTGGATGATTCACCATAGTTATGAATTGATTTGTAAGTCTCGAAGGTTGTGTTGCCACGACAATAGTTTATCAATTTCATTTATAGTTGTTGTATTCATTTTAGATTTGTGCAGTTTGCCTCGAATGGTGATCATCGGATGCCATCAAAATATTATCAGACCAGTTGGTGCCGGGTTGTCGGATCGCCAGGTTGGTTTCATTGCTGCTGGTGCCAATGTTGCCGTAATCCTCGCTGTCGTCATATTTCTGTCTCCAAAAGTAAATTCGCCAGTTGGGGGGTTGGGGTTTGGTGCAGGTCTGGGCCTGGGCTCGCCAACCTGTCCACTCAAGTCTGGGTGTTTTAAGCACGAGAGGATTTGTCTCGCCCGGTCTTGCACAGATATTTGGCATTGCTAGTTTTCCAAGGTCAAATTGGTTTTTTAATCTATTGATGTTTTGTTGTCTTTTGTTGGAAATATTGTTGTCATTGATGTCAAAGGCCGACCCATGTCTAGCGTCCTGCTAGAGGGGTGTTAAATAAAGTAAAAATAATATCAAAAATTGGGACGACCCCCTCTTGGTGCCATCCCAAACTTGGGGTTGTGTAATTAAAATAAAATAATTTTTTGAGGGCCTCCCAAAGTGGGACAACCCCCTAGAGTGGTGCACCTAGATTGGCAAATGAAATTAAAAATAAAATAAAATAAATTTTTATTAAATAATGCTTGTCTGACTGAAATAAGCCCCTTTAATTTTTTCCTAAGAATTTCACAAACAATCAACACTACCCCAAATGAATTAGTGTTAGCTCCAAAATTGAAATCCAAATTTAAAAGATCTCAACACCAAGAATGCACACTCAATCCCAAGGAAGGAGAGGTGTTGTCATATGGCGGAGAAAACTAAGCAATTACTGAAATGAAGTTACAATTGAATGGAGCTAGGTGGTGAACCAGCCATGAAAGTTTTCCACACTTCCACTAATTCAGTGGGGGGAAAAAATTACAAAACAAACTAATTCATCCGCTACGGTAGGCATCTACTCGTGAGTGGGAATTCACCACTTTTCAGTGGGTACAAAGAGAGATTAACAAGTTCCTTTTCCACACCGGCGGTAAACTATCCAGGGGTTACAAATGTGAAAACTTAACACAAGTAAAGCAGTAAAGAAGGACTGAAACAGTACTACTATTATTAGTCTTACAATGTAAAGAACTACTGCAAATTACAAGTGAATTACAATAGCTTCAAAGCTTAGTGAACATAGATGATCTCCCACTCAAAATCTCTCAATTATTGAAGTCATGAACTGAAATCAAATTCTGAAATAAATCTGATATAAAATCTGCCAACTGAGTTTTCAAAACCAGCAATCAACAACATATCAAAAAGGACGAATCTCTTACCACACTTCACCCAACTTCAATGAGGCTGCAAACTCTTCAATTCCAATGCTAGCTAACCAAAAAACCTGAATTTAAACAATTCAAAGCAGCCACCAAAGGGAAAACTTGAGCTTCAATGTAGCTGCAATAGTTACTCTAAGCTTCTAAACTCAAATATGAATTGGAACTTCAAGAAACTGAGCATAGAACAGAAAATGAAGGTCTGATATAAATTTTCAATAAACCCCAATTCAGACCAGCATTCTAAGATTCCATCGAATTGCTCATATCTTCATCTATGTCTCACCAAAATCAAATGAGACTGAAAAATAAACCTTCTCAAAGGCTAGGCGTCCATGAAAGAACAATTTCAAGACACATACAACGCTGAAATCTGCCCAGCAAACCAATATAAGCTTCAAAGACAAGGGACGGCTTAGGAAAGAAGTCAACCTTGTCAAATAAAATGGATACTTGCTCAAAAAATATGCCAATGTACAAATTGAAGCGCCTCTAGCATAGGTTTCATTAGATCAAATACCAATAAGCAAATAAAATTCATACAAAGAGCTGCATATAAAAATCACCGTCAACCATGAATGAACCAACAAACTCAAAAACTGAGAAATACATCAAATTCTCCAACAATGAAGTTCAATGTGCACTTTTGAATGAAGCACACTCTCAATCCACCATTTAGGAAACCATAGTTTCAGGCCCGAAGAATGGAGTCAAATTGCTAAGCTTCCCCTTAGCCGGGTTCTGAATTCAATCCAGCAGCATTTTGTTATAATTTTCCAAAGATGCCAAATGAATGAGCAAAGCCTCTCTTTTATAGAGTTAGTAATGACCTTTCAAATTCCCAACATTTCCCTCCAAAGGGACGCCTATTCATTTTTTCGAAATATTTAAATTTTCAAAACACTTTATTCCACCTTAATTAGGCGTCCAAACTTCAAGGCACAATAAACATTATAAAAAAGCATTTTAATTTCTCCATGAGGCGTCCACCCTTGAGTACCACCTTTTAACACAACTTCAAGTCATTAATACTAGGCCAAGGGGGCCAATAAGAAATTAAAACATTAATGACTTAGAATAAATCATTTTACCCAAAATAAGTTTCAAAATGCTGAAAGCCAATTATGCTCCAAACTGCATTGCCCGAAATGGAAACTAAGCTAACTGCTGATGCTACTGCCCAAGATGGCACTACCAGAAATAAAACTTACTAAAAATAGTAAATTTTGAAAAGTTGCCCAATGCCTTTGCATGTCATACCACTGCGAAGCTCTCTGAAAACCCAGAAAGAATCCACAATCCAAATCTTAGAACTTCAATGTGCTGGCTAAAAATAGCAAGTTCTGGAAAAGGTTGTCCGATGGAGATGCATGTCACACCATTCTGAAGCTTTCCAAGAAACCCTAAAAACTTCACCAGACATGTCAGAAACTCTAACATGCAAACCATAAAAAATGCTTCAAAACCCTAACAAGATAGGAAACCCTAATTTTACCTTTGACGAGCCTACGGGCTTCCGGAAATAGGCTATCAGTCACTGAAGGGCATATAGCAAAAATGGGGACACTACACCAACCCCCTTGGAGAGTCACCCCTCTTGGGTGAAGAGTCTGTATAAATAGAAGTTTAAAGGAGAGACAAATGTAATCAATTCAAGGGAATATTAATCATATGAAGAGCAGAAATAAAAAGCTATTTGAGAAAATTTATGCGACATATTTGAGCAGATTTATAGCAGCAATTTGGTGAGAAGAAAATAAAAATAAAAGCAAGATGGTGTTTTATTAGTAGTATTATTGAAGACTATATTGCAGATTTATGAGTGGATGTATGACAGATTTGCGAGCAATTGAGAGGGCAGATCTAAGAGGTTGCAAATAAAATTATTATATTGTTGTTGTGGAGGTTGGAGCCCCCTATTTGAGGAGATCTAGAGTTGGAGCCTCTTATTGGAAGAGATTGGTGTCTCTTGTTGGGTTGGTGCTCAATGGTGAGGATTGGAGTCTCCAGTGGGTTGGTGCCTACGAAATTTGTAACAAGATTAATACAAGCAATATTTTTCTGTGGTTTTCTTTCCTAAGGGTTTCCATGTAAAATTGTGTGTCTCTTATGTGTGTGCTTAATTGCTAGATCTTGCGTGTATGGTATTGGTATGGATGATTAAGTTTCGAAGTAATATTGCTATGATTATTTAAGTTGTGGAAAGTAAAGTTTTAATCTATACTGATTCACTCCCCCCTCTTACTATAAGTGTGTGTTTCATTAATTGGTATTAGAGTGGGTTCCTTCGGAAAGAGCTTAATCGCTCGAAGGTAGATCGTGGAAGCACACATGGACCACGAATTTTTCCTCAAATAGGGCACCATTGTTTGATGGATCAAATTATGCTTTTTGGAGCATAAGGATGGAGATTTACTTGAGTGCTCTTGGTTATGATATTTGGCGATCCGTTGAAGTTGGTTATACTCTTCCTACAATCCCAATAATGGACCAAGCTGAAAAGAAGGCGAGTGAGAACAATGCAAAAGCCAAAAATGCAATCTTGTGTGGATTATCCGAATCTTAGTTTGTGAAGGTTATGCACTACAAATCGGCTAAGGACATGTGGGATAAATTGAAAAATATATATGGAGACGACAAGGTTAAGAAGGCCAAGCTTCAAACCCACAGGAGACAATTTGAGAGTTTGAAGATGAAGGACAAAGAAAATATGTCCATAGGTTGAGAGCGAAAGTAGTGAAGAGGAAGAAGAATACTACAAAAGGAAAGGAAGGAAATATTATCATAACAAGAAAAAGAGCACGAGGGAAGCAAGAAAAGAACTTTTGAAGGCATAAAGAGAGTCTCTACATTCAAGAAACAGGTAGCTAATCCAAAGAAAGCAATGGAAGCTTCTTTGATAGCGATAGAGAGGAAATACTTTGTATGGCGATGGAGGTAAAGGAGGATGAAGACAAAAGGAAAGAAGAAAGAGATTTGAAAGAACATACTAAAGATGACGAAGAAGAGGATCTTGAGAAGGAACTCCAATTTTGCTATAATAAGATCAAGAAGCTCAAGAAAAGAAATTCAAGACTAATGTCACGACTTCAAGAGGATAGGAGAACTAAAGTGAAATCATCTCAAAGTCTTGAAGAATCGGAAAGGATGATCATGGATCTAGAGATTCAATTGAGGAAGCAAAATGAATTGAAGAAGTTGTAAGAGATCAACTAAAGGTAAAGGAATTGGAGTGTGAGAAGTTGGAGCTTGAAGTTGTTTCCTTAAGGCAGGAGTTGGAAAAATCGAATAATCAATTAAATCGAAGCATGAAGTTTGAAAAGAGCTCCGAAATTCTAGAAGATATTATAAACTCCCAAAGATCGCCTTTTATCAAGACAAGTCTTGGTTTTGAAGAAAAACAAAAGACAATCAAAGAAGGCTCAAGCTCTAAGGCTACATAGTTACCAAATAAAACAAATGAAGAAAGTCCAAAAGTTATGCAAATGTGCTCAAATGCTTCATCAATGGTGATAGTTCAAAGAAGAGAGAGTAATATTACTCAAAAAATCAGCAGTCCCCACAAAGGCAACAATGAAGGATTCAAGAGACCATTTCCTCAAAGGCAACAACAAATGAACAAGTTTCAACATTCATTTTATGGTTATTGTTTCTTTTGCAATAAGTTCGGTCATAAGGCAGTGGATTGTAGGGCTCGTGCAAGGAGGGATTTGGGTTTCCTAAAGAGAAACTATAATCCATTTGCTGATCTAATGGACTACAACATCATGTGCTACAAGTGCAATAATTTTGGTCATACAACGTGTTCTCGTAGAAGCGACTTTACTAAACCTCCAAAACAAAACGAGGATATTCTTGACAAGTCAAAAGAGGAATCTACAAGAACACGTATGACCAAAACAAAACGAGGATATTCTTGACAAGTCAAAAGAGGAATCTACAAAAGTTTGGAAAAAAGCTAGAAATGAGGGAAAGTCTATGCTAGTACTAGCAGCCTTCCATGTGCAAAATGAAGAAAATTAGTGGTACATTGACAATAGTTGCTCAAGACACATGACAGGGGATAAAAGCAAGTTCCTCACTTTGAAGGAAATAAATGGAGGCACTGTAAAGTTTGGAGACAATGCTACAAGAAGGATCACTGGAAAAGGCACTCTTAGTTTTGACAGTGGAAAGATAAAGACTGAAAATGTATTATACGTCGAAGGGATGAAGCACAATCTTCCAAGTGTGAGTCAATTGTGTGATCAAGGGCACACTCTCACATTTTATCCAAGTGGTTGTGAAATCAAAAAAACAAGAAAAAGGAAACTTGTTGCAAATGCTAATAGAATTGCAAATAATCTCTATACTCTTACTGAAGTCAAAGGAGAAAAGTAATGCATGTTACAAGAAGATGAGAGTTGGTTGTGGCACAAAAGGATGGGACATTTGATCTTCGATAACATTGTGAAGATCAGCCATAAACAAGCCGGAAGGGACATGCCAAAGATAGGAAAGCCGTCTCATATGATCTGCAAACAGTGCCAAGCTGGAAATCAAACAAGCACGAGTTTCAAATCAAAGGAGTATTCTACATCAAAGCCCTTGGAGCTAATACATATTGACTTATGTGGGCCAGCAACGACAACAAGCTTGCAAGGTGAGAGTTATTTCATGTTATTAATCAATGATTATTCAAGGATGACTTGGGTTACATTTCTAAAAGAAAAATCTGAAGCCTTTGAGAGGTTTAAGGCATTTAAAGCCTTAGTAGAGAATGAAACTAGGTTAAGAATAAAATGTCTAAGATCAGATAGAGGAGAGTTCACATCAAATGAATTTGAAAATTTCTGTGAACAACATGGAATTAGAAGACAATATTCAGCCGCAAGAACTCCACAACAAAATGGAGTTGTTGAGAGGAAAAATAGAACAATTCAAGGAATGGTAAGAGCCATGTGGAATGAGTCTAAGCTTTTTGACACCTTTTAGAGAGAAGCAGTGCATACAACAATCTACATCTTGAACCAACACAAATAAGGGTGAATGATAGTAAAACACCATATGAACTTTGGAAGGGAAGGCTTGCATCAATAAAGTACTTCAACGTGTTCGAAAGCAAATGTTATGTTTGGTGAGATGATGAAGACTTGGGAAAGTTTGATTCTTGATGTGACGAGGGTATCTTTCTTGGATATTCTATGAGAAGCAAGGCCTATAGATGCTATAACAAAATATTGCACAAAATTGTTGAAAGTGCAAATGTGAGAGTTGATGAAGAAAGGCATCAAAAGGAAATAGCACAAGAAGTTGATCATGAAGAAGATAGTGTTAAAGAAGAAGCAGAGGAAAAAGTTGAAAATGGAGAAGTTGAACAAAGAAATCCAAAAACTCCATCAAGAGCACCACCCATGACTTTGTCCAAATTCGTTCAAAAGAATCATCCAAAAAATCTAATTATTGGTGATAGAGATACAAAAATTCAAACGAGGGGAGTAGCCAGTACATCCAAACATGCAAACTTGTGCCTGCTCTCTAAAAAGGAACAGAAGAATTTTATAGAAGCAAGGGAAGACAAGCATTGGATAAAGGCTATGGAAGAAGAGTTGGATCAAATCGAGAAGAATGAAACTTGGGAACTTGTCCCAAGACCTAAGGATAAAAATGTGATTGGCACTAAGTGGGTATTTAGGAACAGTTGAACGAAAATGGTCAAGTTGTGAGGGACATGGAAAGATTAGTATGCAAGGGATATGCTCAAGTTGAAGGAATTGATTTTGAAAAAACTTTTGCCCCTGTTGCTCATATGGAGGCTATAAGGATGTTTTTAGCATTCGCTTGTTTGAAGAACTTCAAAGTCTATCAAATGGATGTCAAATCAGCTTTTCTTAATGGAAACTTGGAAGAAGAATTGTATATTGAACAGCTAGAAGGGTTTCTCCTATCAAAGAGTGAGGACTATCTATGTAGGTTAAAGCAGGTGCTTTATGGGCTGAAACAAGCCCGTAGGGCTTGGTACTCAAGATATGACAAGTATGTACAACAGCAGGGTTTCAAAAAGGGTATTGCTATCAACAATCTATACTATGATATTGCTATCATGATTCAATGAATTTTGAGTGTTAAGTGCACTTGAGTTGGAGTAGTACTGGGATGGGTGACCTCCTGGGAATGCCCAATCCTTCACCTTTGTGAGCATCACCTAGATGCAATGAGTGTTGAGTGGACCATTCATAGTCATGAGAGATTGATTCATGTGAATCACT
>VDFB02051846.1:0-23705 GCA_007258455.2 Sequoia sempervirens | reverse complement strand
CACTCCCTCTGGCATAAAACTGACACCATTGATGGAAGTGAAAGTTCTTGAGCCTGAAAAACCCCCAGATTGTCATCAAAATAGGACAAATGGGAAGGCAGAGGTACTAGGCTGCAATGGGACCAAGACCTTTAAGGAGATCATTTCTGGTTGTGATAGGGGTTTTGTGCCTTCAACGGCTTCCTTTGTTGCGGTTGGGGATGGAACGATAGGAGCAGTGGCTCAAGGAGGTAAGATCTCTTCCACACCCCTTAGGGTAGACTACTTTATTCCTAATGAAGACATGGCTAAGGTCCTTAACAATGAAGAAAAAAGGCTTAAAGACACTGCAATTTTTTTTGCTCCTCTAGACTGCAATAGAACTCCTTCGAGGAAATTTTTTGATGACTAGTTATTCAATGTGTGGAATAAGAAAATGGGCATTGAACATTCTTTCTATAGATTAATACAAAACTGTCTCTTCCTTATTTTCTTTAGAGATAAAGACATGCAAAAAAAGGCCACCAATAAAGAATTCTGGTCTATAGGGAATGCAGTGTTTAGGGTAGTTGCCTAGTCACCGAGTGTCTTAAATGAGGAGGTTTTAGCCTTATCATACCCTAGATGGATAAATATTAAAAATGTTCCTCCTATACTTTGGAGGGTTATTTCATAATTCCTCTCTCACTATGGGACAACCATAAGGATTGAGGAAACCAAAAGTACTCTTATGCATATGGATGCTCGCATCCTGATAGCCATCACTCCTAGGGTTGAGATCCTAGATGAAATTGAGATTGAAATGGAGAATACTATTTTAAACTGTAAGATTGAAATCCTAGGGGGTGCCAATGCATGCTTCCTCTGCAAAAAAGAAGGGCATAGAAGGAAAAACTGCCCGATCCTTATAAGCAATATTGTGGGGAAGGCTAAGATGAAAGATCCTAATCTGAATATTAAGCTTAATCCTAAACCATTTGGGTCAAATTTGAGTGCCAATCTGGTTGTTGGGTGTGATCATGAGAACCCTATTCTGAGGAAGGAGGTCACTCCTTCGAAGGCCATTTGTTCCCCACCCCAAGATCCTAAGATGGATGGCTCTTCTGGTATGGTGTTAACCAATGAAGGGAAAGTGGTGACTGCTAGTAATTCCCCGACCCAATAGAGGATTGAAGGGGATAATAATAATATTGTTTAGAAGGAAGTTGATCTAACCTACCAAGAAACAAGAGAAGAGGCCATTATCACGAGCAATTTTGTTCCCGATGTGGATCACCAAAGAAGGGGTGGACACCTCTCCCATGGATTAAGACTAAGTGCTCAAGAGATGGTTATGCATCAGATGAGAGATCATATAGAAAAAAATAAAAAAATAATGAGGGACCTTAGGTGGCATAGATATAATAATAAAAAAATATATGTTGACTCATTCCCATGAAAAGGACCATAATATAAAGATGACCTCTATTATGGAGGTTGAACCTAGGAATGGTAAAGCCGAAGCTAGATAGGAAGTTGAGTATGGAAGGTCCAAGTTGGACTCTTCACCCATGACAGCTGCTAAAGATGTTGATACTGGAAAATTTGTTGTTACTCCTACTATGGATGGGGATGACCCCCCTCTGCTGATGACAAGACCACTGGGGGAACCTACCCCTCCTTGTAAGGTCATGAGTAAGGAGGCTATCTTCACCCATAGTACCAGTAACTTAAGTAGCCTTAAAAGCTCTGAAATAGATAATCAAAATGGGGCTAATAAAAAAGATGAACATAAGGGAGTCTTTGACCTCTCAGAGTTCAAACCCTTAAATCATGACACCTTGCAATTTTTTCAAGATTATTTAAACAGCCTGAATCCAGATGGGGATGTTGTAACCCTAGCCAAAGATGAAGGAACAATGGGGAAGTGTAGACATGAGGGATATGCTGTCACACCCCTTCCAAAAGTTGTTGATAAAGAAGAGGAGGAAGGGAACAACCTGGTGAGTAGAGTTTTTAAACAAAAAAGAAGGGGTAGAAGAAAGAAACAGAAGGAAGACTCAATTCCCTACTTGAAAAATAAAATGGGAAAATCATCCCTCCCTAAGTGTTTTAACTCCTTTAGGAGCTCGGATGAAGGGCCCCAAAAAGTGGAATCAGATGACTCTTAATTGCCTATCTTGGAATATTAGGGGACTTGAATCCCTAGATAGAAAGTATACTATAAGAAGGTACTTAAATCAAGTCAAGGAAAAGGACATAGTGATGCTCCAAGAGCTCAAAGCTGTAAGTTTCCAGCTTGAGACAAGACTGAATTTTATCTGGAGGGATTCAACCCACTTTGCTACGAATCACGAAAAAGGGAAGGGAGGTAGAACAATTATGGTTGCAAATAAGTGGGCCAAATGGGTTACTAACTAGGGCCTCTCTCCTTGCAACAAAGCTGTGTGGATCTTGATTGAAAAAGATAACCTTAAGTTTAGTATTTGTTTAGTGTATGCACCTAATGACTATAGGCTTAGGTGTGTTCTTTGGAATTGGCTAAGTGATCTTCTGGAGGTCCCCTGGATCATTGGGGGAGACTTTAATATGGTAGAAAACCCTGAAGACAAGTTGGGTGGTTGTGATATGGGCTGGAAAGCCAATGAGAAATTCTTCTGGTATAAAATGAAAAATAAGCTTCAGCTCTTTGACCTCGTAGAAGGGCTTAGAAAAAAAAAAGAAAAATATTTGTTTTACATGGTGCAACTTCCAAAAGGGAGTGAAAAGAATTTATTGCCGATTGGATAGGTTTTATGCAAACAAGGAGGCTATTCAGTTTGATAACGTGGGGGAGTCCAATACCAAGGTCAAAGTGACCCCTTGGAATCTCTCAGATCATCACCCCATCTCGGTCAAAGTTCTATTGGAAAATGACCAACCTACCAATATGAAAAAATGAAAATTTCTTGTTGAATACTAATCTGCTAGAAGATGAGGATTGTTGTGATGGCATTTTTACAGTTAAAGAAATTAAAAAATGGATGCACAAGGGGCTTTCACACATGGAAAGATGGAATTCCAATGTGGAAGCCTGGAAGAAGATCTTTCAAACAATCGTTCAGAAGAAGGCAAAGGACCTAAGGAAAAAAGAGAACTTATTGCAAGAGAACCTCCTAAAAGTTGAAGCTAACCTACAAGAGTATCCAAAAATTACCTCCCTAAATGAGGTGTTAGTAGCTGTGAAGGGGGAGTTGAGAAAAGTCTAGATGTTAAAGGACCAAGGTATCAAAAGTCAGCCAAGACTAAACTGGGCCTCTCAAGGGGATAGAGGTTCAAAATTCTTCTTCAATTGCCTAAAAAACAAGGAGGCCAAAGAAAAGGTTAATGTGATTTGGCAAAATAGAAACTTGAGCAAGGACCTTGAGGTTATTCAAAGCTGCTTTCTCCAATTCTACAAGAATATTTTTTCTTCAAAAGGAAATAATGCTCAAAGCCAAAAGGCAAGGGAAGATTGCAAAAATTTACTGCCAAAAAAACTCTCTAAGCAAGAAGCTAGCTAGCTGGGTAGACTCCTCTCTTGGGAAGAAGTTAAGGCAGCAATCCTTGTGCTGAATAATGATAAGACCCTGGGGGTGGATGGAATTCCTATTGAATTCTATAAAAATAATATAGATTGGGTAAGTGAGGATCTTCTTAGTGTTTACACTAAAGCTACCAAGGTGTGATCTCTTTGTAGAAAAATTAATAAAGGTATTATTAAACTCATCCCTAAAGAGGGAGACAAGGTGCTTGTTAAAAATTGGAGACCTATAACCTTGCTAAATGTCTCCTACAAAATGTTTGCAAAGGCTATAGCCTTAAGGTTGGTAGGATTGCTTCCAAAAATAATCAGCAGTAGACAAACAGGTTTTATCAAGGGGAGATATACTCTGGAAAACCTCCTAACAAGTTGGGAGGCGATGGAATGGGCAAGAACGTCAGGGAAAAATGTGGGTCTTCTCTTGGTGGACTTTGAAAAGGCTTATGATAGGATTGAGCGGCCATTCATTTTGATGGTCCTTGAAGCTTTTGGCTTCCCTAAGGAATTTTGTAGAATGATTGAAACTCTTATGAAGGATGCTAATGCTCAAATTGAGATAAATGGTTGCTTGACTAAAGAGTTTGAGTTGCAGAGATCCATAAGGCAAGGTTGTCCCCTTGCCCTTGCACTTTTTGTGATAGCTACTGATGCTCTGCATTATATCCTCAAAGATAACCATCTTATGCCCAAAGTAAATGGCCTTGTCCTTCCTAATAATGAGGAACTAATTACCCTCCAGTTTGATGATGAAACAACCCTTATGGTTAAGCTGGAAGAGGAAAATGTGAGACATCTCATGTGTAAACTTGATTTCTTGGAAAAAGCTGCCAGCTCTAGGATCTCAAAGTCCAAGTCTATTATGTTGAGCTAGGAGGAAATTGATCCTCCTTGGTTTGATAGGTTGGGTCTGCAATGGGGGGGACCGAGTAAAATTGTAAGATACCTGGGGATCCTTTTCGCTGTCAGTCCCAACTTGAGAAACATGTGGGAGTGGGTGAAGGGAAAGATTGAGAAAAAGCTGAACTATTGGAATAATAAGTACCTCTCCTTGGGAGGAAGGGCTTAGGTGTGTCAAAAAATTATTGCATCTTATAACATTTACTACTCCTCTCCTTGAGAAACATGTGGGAGTGGGTGAAGGGAAAGATTGCGAAAAAGCTGAACAATTGGAATAATAAGTACCTCTCCTTGGGAGGAAGGGCTTAGGTGTGTCAAAAAATTCTTGCGTCTTTAACAGTTATCAAATTGAAGAAATTCAAATGAAAATAAGACAAATCTTATGGTCTAATGGCAGAGGTAATAAGAAATGGCATGCAATAAAGTGGGAGATTTGTTGTATGGGTAAGCATTTGGGGGGCCTTTGGCTCAAGAACCTTAAACAACAAGGCCTAGCCCCGGTGGCAAAGTGGATTTGCAAGGCTCTCATAGGAAAAAATCCTTGGAAATTTTTGGTTAGAAACAATATTAAGCTTGCTACACCAAAAAAGGCCAAGACCTGGAAGCACTTACCTCTTTGTGACTTGATCTTTGGTGAGTTTGCAACAATCCCTGCTGGGTCCAGGGTGTTTTAAAGTCTATGGAAAGCTTGGGAATACTCTAAAGATAAAATAATTAAAAAATGTCAAATTGATATTGAGATAAATAAGATCTTCTTAGATAGATCAATTTGGTGGAATGTATTCCACAATGACAAGCCTCTGGCTTTGTTACAGGGATGCTCTGCTAAATCTAGGAACCAAAAAGGTTTGTCTCATTTTTATCAAATCCTGATAAAGGATAGGTTGATGTGTTGGGATACCCTGAGAGTTGAGTTTGACTTGCCTCAAATGCAGAAAAGAACCTTTGATACTATTAAGAAAACCATGGTTGTCCCCCCAGTCAACATGAATGGTAGGAAGAATAATGTGCTTGATCTTAACTGGCTGGAAAATAACAACATTGCAGGTCTAAAAGCTAAGGAGATTAATGGGATTCTGGATAGTAACCCTGTTTTGTCAGAAGGCTTGAACTAGAGATGGAAGTTAAGCTTAAATGATAAAGATTCGAATCTTATATTTAGCCATAATTGGAATAGCACCTTAGAACCCAAGAAGGCTGCTTTTAGATGGTTGTTGTTGATGCAAAAACTTCCAAATGTGGATTCCAACAAATATCCAATTATCTGTAATATCTGTAAGAAAGCAGATTCTATTATGCATATTTTCTTTCAATGTTTTTTTGCTAAAGAAATTTGGAATATTTTTAAAATTGACATGTTAAAAGATGGGAAAGCAAAAGAGGATAGCAAGTTAGAAATTTTAATGGGGAAATGTAATGGTTTTGGAAAATATAACAATTTACTTTGGTTAATTATGTCAACTAAAATTTTGTGGTTTATTTGGAATGAAAGGAATAAAGAAATCTACCAAGGTTGTAGAAGAGATCTTATTGAGTTTTATAGAAAACTCACCCTACAACCCGTCTATGTGCAGGTTTCCATCAACTACTAGGTAGCAAAGGAGAAATTCCAAAATCTAAAGGTGGAAGATGACTCTATAAGCAATAAGAAAAAAATTGCGTTTGTAAAGCAGTGGTTGGATCATAGAGATGGCTGCAATACTGAGAGAAGTATCTACTTGAAAAACAGAGACTTAAATCACAACATAAGATAATTCAATAGGAATACTAATGGTTGTAGAAATTTTATAGTGCTGCTCTAATGATGCAATTTCATATTTTGTAAAAATGTCAGCTGCCTAATTATGGGTTGAAGCAGTGGCCCCAAAACAATGTATAATTTGCTCTCATTACTGTACTGCTTCCTTTTCAACTATATTGAATACAAAAAAAAAAGAAAAAATAATATTTTTAGTGATGTTGATTGCTAGTACCCATATGCTCTTGCATCGTTTCCATCTCCTAGTGAATCACAAGTGTTGTATTCATCACAGTTTATGTTTCACTATAAAGGGAAAAGGCGTGCTATGCATTGAGTGCTGTAGATTATGGCATGTGGTTGCATATTAATGCATCACACAACCCTAATGCATCAAAGTTTCATGTTGAGGGATGAAAAGTGAAAATACAATGTGTGGTGAGTGATAAACATGAAGGGGATCCCAAAATAGAATATTCTATGATAGGTATCCACAGGATAGCTCATCTCAAAGTTTCAATACATCACACTTTAGAGTAAAGGGGTATAGTGATAAAATACGATGTGCACTACAATATAGAGGGGAGATATAAGGGTGATGTTTCAACATATGATTGTATCATAGGGATATGAGTCATTTCATTTTAATATCCAAAATGAAAGAGGGTGGGGGTAAATTTTAAAAGTAGTTGAGTACGTGTGGCACTTCAGGGTTGCAGTGCATGATCTCTATACATCATAACTTCATAAAAGCTGATTTGAAAATTAAGTGTGATGTAAATTTTAAAAGCAGTTGAGTACGTGTCGCACATCAGGGTTGTAGTGCATGACCACAAGCCTTTAGCCATTGATCAAGATTTAAAGAGTTGTCATCATCAGTAAGATCTCAAATGAGAATGGCTAACTGGGAAATTAAATCCTTGACTCACATGAGTTGTTATGTTACATTAATGGTGTATTTGTTCCATTCCAAAGGTGATCAAGCAATGAATTGCCTTGTTTTTCACTAGTTTCACAAGAATATTCAAGCATTCTGGAAAGAGGAGCTCCTAGAAAGAAAATTCAGGTGAAGAGAAAGCTAGGGTTTCTTGAATAAGTCCACATTTTATCCTTCTAAGCAAGAATTTGGTTAATTATAAAAGAAAAATGGGTGTAAGCATTTATAGGGTAACTTTAGGGTTTATAGGGTTCTCGTGTTGCATTTTCAAGGGAGAATTATTGAACCTTAGATTTCTCAATGTATATTTGTGAAATTCTACAAGAATTGAGGTAAATTTAAAAACAAAATCCTAAGAGGTTATTGAATTGTTGTAAAACCCTAGCTACTTTAATCTATATTTTTAAACCCTAGTTGTTGAAATTTTATCAAAATGAGTGAAATTAGTGGGACCTCCAAAAGTAAAGCCAAGTACAAGGGATTGAAAAGGGTTTTGGCCATATTCATAGAGGATGACCTCATGATCCAATTTCTTACTATAAAGAAGGTGGGGATGTTAGGAAATGATGCATTCAACCCACATTCTTAATTCATTTCCTACATAAATCCAAGAGAGAAAATCAATCATACAAGTAACCAAAATTAATAGATCAAATAGACAAGCCACAAGATAACACATGATATACCTTGGGAAAACCATTTAGAGGGAAAAGCCCATCCTCCAAAAGAATCCATACTCCAACATATTATTCAGCAATATAAGAGGTACAATGAATACCTCTAAAGCATCAAGTTTCTTACTTCATACTGATGTGTCTAAGCATGAATCCACATATCCCATGCCATGCTTCACATATGCACTCCTTAGAAAGACTCAATAATTACATCCCACTCACCGAGCCAACCTTAACCACTAAACATGTGCTTTCTTTTATAGATTCAAGCTCACACAAATACAACCAAGTGGTAAGATAAAACCATGTACCAGAAAACCATGTGAAAACAAAACCACTAATCCCTATTTAAATATTGGGTACTAATGCTTTACTTTGATTAATAATTCCCCAATATTAAATTATTATCATATGTATCCCACACATTAAATGATAATACAATGTTACAATACAACATAAAGTGTTCACCAAATAATTACCTAGTGTGATTAACCACACCACCTAGGTGCATCACAACTAAATAATTATTTAATTACATTATGATAAATCATTTTTATACAATGGTGTACAACACCATATCCCAATATTATCCCACTTGTTGTATACATTGCATAAGGGGTAAATCAAGGACATACATCATCATAGCCATACATGAAATTGTTGAGTACACCAAATATTGAGAGGGGGGGTGAATCAATATTTTGCTAACAAAATTAAGTATCAACCATCCAATTATTAATCCACATCTAGCTGCAATAGTGAACCAAAACATAGAAGAAGACTAATGAAAAGGATGATGAGGATAGAAGGAAGAAAGAAAACATGGAAAAATCTTCTGGAAAGTCATCTAGAGAAGAAGAAAAATAAAAGGAAAAAGAAGAAGAAGAAAAAGAGAAGGAAAAAGAAGAAGAAAAAGAAAAGGAAGAAGAAAAGAAGAAAGAGGAAGTTAAGAGAGCCATTCCAGCTGAAGGAGAAATTTTCAAAGGCCCTAAACCATCAAATCCATCCAATGAATCATTCAGAAGTACCCTTAAATGTCCTCTTTCAAGATAAACTATACTTCAACCTATGCTTCCACCATAGCTAGCCAAGCTACCATCTCAACCATGTTATGTGGATTTGACAAAGATTACACCCACTGATAGAATAAAATTAAGTGGAAATTTTCTCAATTTTGTCACACGAGAGGTTACAGAGTCATATAAAAAGGGGAATGAATTAATAAATGAAGCAATCAAATCTTATAGGAGACAAACCCCAGTGTTACATTAGATAACTATTTAACTCTGATAAAAAAAATTGGGGCTTATAATTGATTCAGTCAAAGGTTACATGTCTAATCTTAAGGTACATAGTGCAAAAGAAGTGGAGTTGAGTCTACTAGAGAAAATCTTGTTGTTTCTACAAAATAAGTCTATAAATGGACATGACAAAGCTTTAGAAAATTTGAAACAAGATAATGTGATGAAGAAGCCTAGCTACTATTTGTTTACTGCATGAAGTGGCCAGAAGCTACTTAAGGTATAAGGGATTTAATGGACTCAATTGAGTCTCAACTTGTTGATGCCTCCAAATATTATAAGATTATAGATGATAGAAACTATGTTAGGTGGGTTTCTTTTGCAAATCTTCAAAGTAAATTTTTCATCTTGTAGAGGAAAAAAGAAATGATATGAGATGGTATGCCCAACTTGGAGACCTAGTTATGTTTAGACATGTCTCTATATCAAATGCATTGATGGAAGAAGGAAAGCTTAAGAAAATGAACATTGCTCCATCCACTTCAGAAGAAGGAGAAGAATGTCTAGTGGAAATAGAATCTCTACAGAAAACTCTCTCTAGGGAAAAATGAGTCTTGGATGATGGAAAGCAAGCTTGGGAAGTGATTCTCAAGGAGTTACCAGGTGCCCCTAGTTCCTAATTTGAAGTTTTTATCCTTTCCCATTCTGTTGTCCTTGATGTCAAAGGGGGATAAGAGGAAAAGAGTATGTATAAATAATGTTATGTTATATGTTTGTGTCTTGTACATATGTCAGGGGTAATTGAGCATGTTTTTGTTGTGAAGCAAGTCTCATTTTCGACACATGTTTCCATCAATGACAAAGGGGGAGAAATTGTTAGAAGAATGAAGAAGTTTCCCTTCAAGTTTGTTATCACTGATACCAACAATTGGTTGGTAATTGACTAAGTTTTATATGCCTCTATGTTGATCTAGTATTTTGATCTAAAAATCCTCTGAGTAAAAGGAAGTTCTAGATGATTTTTTACATGTTGAAGAAGAGTGTCAGTTATAGTCTAAACAAGCTTTCAACTAGTTTGTGTGATCCAGTTCAATTATCGAAGTGACATAAGTTTGGAATTCTTTTGGAAAACAAGGTTAAGAACTATCTATCCTTTGTATGTTCCTAATTAGGTATGGGATGACCTAATGTTTGGGTAACACATTTTGTTTTGTGTGCCAAAAGGAATTTTGAATTGGGTTGACAAGTCATTTTTAATTTTGGGTATTCACATTCAATTAGGTTGACCTAATTGATGAAGGGAGACATGATTGCGTATGTATATAAATGTATGTATGTGTGTGTGATGGATAGATATAGATACATAGCATGGTATTCAAGTGAAGTGATAAGAGTAACAGTGCAAAGTGACTGATAGTGATTGTATATCTACAACCAGAGTATAATTTTGGTTTTTTCTAGAGCATAACCAGAACTTATTTTTGCACTTTGTAGGTACACTTCTCCAATTCACTTTTGGCAGTGAACCACACCTTTTTTTATCTTGGCTATAAGCCATTTTTTTGTATTTAGGTTATGAGCCTTTCAAGGAGAGTGAGTCCTAGTAGTGAGCACTGTAATATCTTATAACCGGTTATAATATATTGTGAGCTAATCCTCATTGTAGTTTTTCCCACTTTGTATTTCCCACAAAAATCCTAGTGTCAATATGCTATGATCTCTTTTATGTTTTGGTTCACTATTGTAGCTAACACATGGATTAATAATTGGATGGTTGATAATTAATTTTGTTAGTAGAATACTAATTCACTCCCATAGTATTTTTCTAACAAAATTCATTATCAACCATCCAATTATTAATCCACATTTGGCTACTATAGTGAACCAAAACATAAAAGAGATCATAATACATTGACACTAGGATTTTTACATGGAAAACCAAAAGTGGGAAAACCATAGTTAGGATTAGCTCACAATATATTATAACTGGTTATAATATATTACATAGCTCATTGCCAGGACTCACTATCTTTGAAAGGCTCACAACCTGAATACAAAAAATAGGTTTATAGCCAAGATACAAAAGGTGTGGATCACTACCAAAAGTGAACTAGAGAAGTGCACCTACAAAGTGCAAAAACTAGTTTTGGTTATGCTTTGGAAAATACCAAAATTAGGCTCTGATTGCAAATATACAATCACTATCAGTTAGTTCACACTATTACTCTTGTCGCCTCGCTCACATACAATACTATGTATCTATATCTATCCATAATACACACACATATGTATATATACATAGGCATGTATTCCTTCATTAACTAGGTTGACCTAATTGAATGTGAACACCCAAAATTCAAAATGACTTGTCAGCTCAATTCAAGATTCATTTTGGTGCACAGAAAAAAAATGTGTTATCTAAACATTAGGTCGGCTTAGACCTAATAAGGAGCACACAAAGGAAAAATAGTTCTTAACCTTGTTGGCCAAAAGAATACCAAACTTATGTCACTTGGATAACCCAACTAGATCGTAGAAACTTACTAAAAGCTCATTTATACCTATAACTGACACTCCTAGGAGCAACATATCAAAAGCTCATGGAATTTCCTTTTACTAAGAGAATTTTTGGATTAAAATATGATATCAACATAGATGAATAGATTACTCAGTTAGTTACCAACCAATGTTGGCATGAATAACAAAAAACTCAGAGGGCACCTTATTTATTCTTCCAGCAAAAACCACATGAATCTATAGCATGCTCTTGTGCTCCGTCAAGATACCTACACAATAAGAACAAAGTAACCACCATTTCAAGAATTAAATCCTCCCATCCTCCAACATTCCATCTGTGGAAGAAAAGGAACATGCCAAGGTGAAGATGCACCAATCCAAGAATAGAAGCATCAAATCCAAGTGATAAAAAAGTCTCTAGCCAAGTTTCTATCATGAAGAAAAAACAACATGATTAGAAATAACATCTGCACACATGTTAATACATCCAACCATACATACCTTCAAGGTATCAATAACATTATTATACTCATGCGAAGAACATATGCAACCCATATATGCAATCACAAGATCCCTTTATCAAAATTTTCATTGAAGAACATACATATCTAGGAACTCCCACTACATAGGTAATGTCAAATAATATCAAGTCTACCAATCAACACTATATCAAGGTGTGATAAATAATAAAAACATAAAATACCAAAAACTATAACAATGATCCACACATGCAACCCAATTAGCTACATAATTTGTCACAATATGTTTCCATCAACCTCCCAAATCATATGAACATAATCCTCCAAGAGGGAACCATGAAGAGAGAAAACCTATAAACCATAACATTTCCTTCTACCAACACCTCAAATGTGCTATGATGTGTCAAGTATGATTTCCTAACAACCCCAAATTAGTAGTCTTAACAACGCCCAAGACAATATTTAATACCTTAGATCAAACACAACATATGAATCAATGTATAATGTCAACATGGATGTAAGACTCTCTTAGAACCAAGAAGATAAAACTCAAAGTAACCATGTTCTAAAATCTAAAAACCAGCCCATTATTTATCTCCTAAACTCCACATCAATGAATGATAACATAAACTCAAATGCACAAGGAGATAATCATGCCTTGAACATCTCTCCAAATGAATCCTCTAGAACTAACTATCCATAGCTCAAGGTCTATATCAATGAAAGATAAAGCATCATAAACTCATGCTAAATAATCTTCAAATGAGTCTCCAAAATCAATCACCATGACTCTACTCAACACCATGACAAAAAAATGCATGAAAGATAAACGTGTTTGAAATAAATAATGGAAAAATACCTCTCAAAGGATAAACCACTGAGTATACCAAGAGTGGGGAATGAGAATGCTCCTCTAGGATAGCCAAGTCATAATGAATCACTCCAAGAAAATTATCCTCTATAGGTCCTTCATGAACTCACGTCCATATCTAGGTGAAATCTCCCCAGTCTACCTACTAAAACCTCCAAAGAGTAATCGTCTCAAGAAAATGTCTCTAATCACAAGAGAACTTCAATGTCACCCATGTCTCCAAGTATCCATGAACACTTGTAACCAAACAATATATGAAAAAATCCAAATGCAACATAGCACCATCATGAAGTAATCAATAAAATGATCATGTAATCAATAAAAATAGAACTACTAAGATAAATGTCAAAGATCTAATAAAATAATCAGGAACATATCATGAAAACCTGATCTAACCATCTCTACCTAGGAGATCACATGCACCAATGTATACATCCTATTTTCAAGAGAACACATATCATTCCAATAATCTAAGCTAGAATCAAGAGTAAACCATTACATAATATCAAACACACTCTATTCCAAGAAACCATATCTCCAATGATGCATTCATCTCATTGCTAATAACTCCCATTGAACAATGATACCGAGCTACACATGCCATCGTGATAACCATCCCCTCCATGAAGATTGTCTAGGTCTACACACACAACTAAAACTTCAGTAACATACAAGTGAAACAAAGATATCCAAGCCAAGAAGATACAAAAAACCACAATCAAAACATCAAGAATCAATCCTACACCACCAAGTCATAATTTTCAAAAGCTCGCGCAAAAATTGTATAGCCAATGAATGTACGAAGCTATCATGAAAAAATTAATAAATCACATGATACAAGTCCCATGAATTGACTAATTAGTGACTCTAATTATCCATTCTCTCATCCCAAAACAACATACCAATGCTTAAATGACCACAAAAAATTCCAATTGACAAAATTTGCATGAACAATGAAATAATATCATAGATACAGATAGTCCACATAGAATCATCCTGCTAAAAATAAATGGGTAATCAATCCATACAATTGAACAACTCGTATATACCAAACATTGAAGCATGAAAACTCATTATCACATTAGTAACATGCAAACTAAGATATCAAAGAAGATAATCCTCTAGACATCAAGAATCAAACAAAAAATCAACCACAAATCTGATTTTCTAAACATTCCTACAAATGAGTAACCATAGTCAAGGAACCAAATAGCCATCAAGGAGATAAGAATAGCCTCCTAACATAAAACCATAACACCACCAAACAACCACATACATGATCATGTTGTGCCAATGCATAAATCTACCTGCATACCTATGATACCTATGATACTTAATAAAGTTAAAGCAAGATCTAATAGCACAGAGATTCCCTACGAGTTGTGGTATAGAAGGATCCCTATTTTCAAAATAATTTAGAGAATTTGGAAGCAAATTCTATATTAGAAGAGATGATGAAAACTTAGGAATGTTTGATGCAAGGTCTAATAAAGGTATCTTCCATGGATATTCTACTAAAGGAAAAGCTTATAGATGTTATACAACAAAATTCTAAGAAGGATTTTTGAAAGTGAAAGTGTCAAGGTTGATGAAGATTTAAAAAATTCAATAGTAATAGATGGAGATGAGTCAAATGAATCTTCTTGCAGAGAAGAAGAATGAAAAGATAAAGAAAAATAATTGCAGAGCAAAGAGGATGAAGCACCATAAAAGATCCCTATGCCCCCTAAGTATGTATAGAGAAATCATTCTAAAGAAAAGGTCATTGGAGACAAAACCAAAGGCATGTTGACAAGAAGATCTATTGAAGCAGAGGTAAATCTATGTTTACTATCTAAATTTGAACCTAAGATAATGATTGAGGCATGCAAAGATGAATATTGGATGAAGAAATGGAAGAATAACTTATGCAGATTCAAAAGAATCAGACAACTGGTTCTTAGAACTAAAAACCAAAACATTATTAGAACTAAGTGGGTATTAAAAAATAAGATGAATGAGAATGGAGAAGTGTTAAGGAAGAAGGAAATGATTATATGTAAGGGAAATGCATAAGATAAAGGAATAGACTTTTATGAGACATCTAATCTTGTGGCTAGAATGGAAGAAATAAAAAAAAAATTGGCGTTTGTAGCACATAAGGATTTTAAATTATATTAGATGGATGTGAAGTCTACTTTCTTGAATGGAGAATTGGAATTTTACATGGAAAAACTAGAAGGATTTTAGCTACTAGATAAACCTAATATGGTCTATAGATTAAAGAAGGAATTGTATGGATTGAATCAACCTCCTAGAGGTGTATGCAAGGTTGGATAAATATTTGATACAACAAAGATTCAATACAAGTACCACAAATAGTAATATCTACTTTAAGGTTGAAGAATATTGAATCTTGATAGTGGTTGTATATGTTGATGATATAATCTTTGGAGGAAATGAATCTATGTGCATAAAGTTTGTAGAAGAGATGTAGAAAGAGTTTAAGATGTTTATGTTTGGGGAGATAAATTTCTTCCTTGGGATACAAATCAATTAGAAAGATAAAGGAATATTCATTTCACAATAAAAGTATGTTAAAGAGATGCAGAAGAAGTTTGGAATGGAAGACTCCAAATTGGTATGTACTCCTATGGTTATTGGTTGTAAAATAAATAAGGATGATAAATCCCATAAGGTTGACAAGAGCAAGTATAGATCTATGATTGGTGGACTGCTATACCTGACTACTAGATTGGATATCATGCATGTAGTTTTTCTTGTGGCTAGATTTGAAGAACCTAAAGAGAGACATGTTGCAGTAGTTAAGAGAATATTCTAATATTTGAAGGGAACTCTATATTTTGGCTAGTGGTATCCTAAGGATACTAATTCCACATTGAGTGCTTACATAGATGTAGATTAGGTTGGTTATGTTGATGAAAAGAAAAGTACAATTGGTGGTGCATTCTTTCTTGGATGTAGATTGCTATCATGGCTAAGTAAGAAATGCTATTTTGTTTCTTTATGTACTATAGAGGTTGAGTATATTGCAACATCTTGTTGTACATATGTATTGTGGATGAGACAAACATTGAAGGATATCAAAGTGGTATATGATAAGCCTATTTATATCTCTTGTGATAATAAAAGTGCAATCAACATTTCAACGAATCCTATAATGCATTCAAGAAGAAAGAATATATAAATTTTAAGGTGTCACTTTTTGAGAGAAGGTTGTGGAGAATGAAGTAAATCTTGAATATGTACCTAGAAAGGATCAGATTCCTAACATATTTACTAATGATCTTCCTAACGATACCTTCGAGTATCTTTGGGAGAGGTTGGGGGTTATTTCCCCTCGTTTGAACTAGATGCATATGGAGATGCATCAATCCAATGGATGTATGGATTCATTCCTTGTTTGGACTAATGTTGGTGGCTAATTCTTAGGGGGAGTAGGTGGTGACATTGTAATAGTATGGAATATATGTTGTCATTTATGTATAGGTTGTTGAGTTGATTGATGTGTACTCCTAAGGGGGGGTACTCAAAATAGTTGCAAGTATCTTGGTTCTATGTCAAAGGGGGACAATAATGTAAAATATTTTATCCTTTTCAATTGATAACCAAAGGGGGAGAGACATAATACATGTGAAATTTTCTATTTATACAAAGGGGGAATGATAAAAGTATCAAAGAGGGAGAGAGTGGAATGAGTTAGTTGTGCAATGGGGAGAAAAGAGAAAATGAAATTTTTGGAATTATGGAGTCTTGCAACATGAGCATGAAGTGTATATGGATTGATCTGGTTGTTCTTGTGTTTTCATTGATGTAAACATGGTGACAATAGTATGGGAAGCTTACTTGGTATACTTGAAACTATTCTTTACCGGAAGTGTTCTTTATTGATGAACTAGTGTGTTGGTTTTTGAGTTCAAAATTCACTGCAAGAAAAGATGACTCTGATATCTTAAACATGTTATTTTTATTGATTAAAACAACTATTTCTAGGATCTTGAGAATTTTTTTTTCAAGAGAATAAATTTATCATTGAAAAAGTTTAACTATGTACACTATAATTGCTTCTTTTCTTTACAAGTGTGGGTGACTCCGCATTTTCCTAAGAAGAACATTCTAATTCTATAGTTCTAATGGTAGTCTCTATAATGGTAATGTGATGAGAAATAGATGTAATGTCAGATTTGGAAAGTGTTTTCTTTGAGAAGTGTATTTTTGTTTGGAGTTTTTGTATTTAGGTCCTAGACTTGGCCAACCTAACATATGACATGCATGAAGAGGATTAAATATACTTTGCAATTGTTTTCTATGGATCTTTACCAACTTGATATGATGCACTACAAGGATAATATTGTTTTAAATCTTATATGGTGTTGACAAGAGTGCTTTTGAATAGTTTTTATTCATCTAATTAGGCCAACCTAATTGATGAATGAGATATACTTGCATATATATGTAAGACCCTTTGAAGGAGAAAAGTATCAATGTGGAGTGAACATGTAAAAGTGTGAGCATAGGAATGAGAAAGAAGAGATGTATGGGGAATTGTGAAGAGGATTGAGGAATGTTTGAATATGTGAGCCTAAATGATTTATCAGTTGGGGATTAGAACAAAATTGTTGAGCGACTATTGTGAAAAGCAATACTTATTATTTAGAGTTTATTGGAACTAAACCCTACACATAGAAGGTGTATTCCTTCTATAGAACCCTAATACTTATACCTACATAAACACAAGAAACAAACACAATATTAGATCAAATGCAAGCAAGAACCAAGATTCCCCATGAAATCCATTTAAAATGCTGAAATAGGAAAGAAATTGAAGAACAAAGAAAATAAAGTGATTGAAATCCTATTTTAACATACAAAACCTCAATCCCATGGGAGAATTGGTGCCAATTTGATATGGAAATTGTCCCTTTCCCAACTCCTATACAAGCTTGATGAAGATTTGTGGATTATTGAAGCTCTTGATGAAATTTTGGCATAACCTTCATATAGAACCATGAAAATGAATACTTGATATGAAATGGATAAAATTAGCTCTCAATGTGAAGAGAGTAACTTTGTCTTGAGTTTTGGATCCAAAATACAAAGAGACTTGCCTCTCATTTATAGATGAGTATGTTGAAGAATGAGGAAAAATTGATGAATGTTGGATCATTCAACATCCAATGCCCAAGTGCCACTTGTCAAGATGTGAATGGAGGAAGGATGAGCATATTTTGATGAATGTGCACAATAAATGATATTAGGTGGAATTTTAAATTTGAAAGTTGGCTTCTTGGAGGGAGAAGAAATAGTCTTAAATGCCAAGTGGGAGACATGTAAGAGACAATGTAAGAGGAGTTAATACCATGTTGGAGAACAAGACACTTGGAAGGGAGAATTCAAATTTGGAGAATATTCCCTTTTGATTCCTTTTGAAAGAAATAGAAGAATTTATAAATCAAATAAATTGATTTATCGACCAAGTTGCAATATCTAAAGAATTTGATGGTTTAGGATTAGGATTAATCATGATTTGATTAATTTAGATGAAGATTTAGCTGATTTTTACTTTTGACTTAGATACTTGGATTTATTTAAATCAAATGGGAGGAAATTGATACATTAGATTTAATTAAATAAAGTTTGATTTATTTGATTATGAAAAGGGATGGTGTTAGATTTAAATCAAATAAACATTAATTTATTCAATTTAAAGGAGATGACTTTAGAAGTTAATTAAATAAAAAAAAATTTGTGGATGCTAAAATTTGCAAATACTAAAAAAAAAAAACTATTAACATTGTTAGTAAAACTTATTTATATAGTAAATCAAGCACCCCTATGAAATATTGGATCATGCTACCTATGCAAACAAAGAAGATATCAAATATATTGAGTGAAAGCATAAGAAAGAAAGAATCAAACTCTATCCCATAGTGGATTGGTGCTTCTTTGATGTGAAAAGAAGCCCTTTCCCAATCCTTGATAAGCTCCTGGATGATGGATGTGGATTCAAATGACTGATATTTTTGGAGGATTAATACAATAGAGGAGGCCTCTATTTATAACAAAGAAGGATGGAAGAATGCAAAAAATGGAGGATGTGGGACAAAACATGAGCCAATGATAAGATGCGACTTGTCAAGATGTGAGAGGATGAAGGCTTAGCACATTTTGGTCATTGTGCATGATAAATGCTATTAGGTGGTTTCGAAATTTGAACATTGGCTTGTTAGAGGGAAAAGAAAGAGTCTTAAATGCCAAGTTGGAGACATGTAAGAGACAATGTAAGAGGAGTTAATGCCATGTTGGAGGACAAAACACTTATGATAGTAAATTCAAATTTGGTGAATATTCCCTCTTGATGCCTTTTGAAAGAAATAGAAGAATTTATAAATCAAATAAATTGATTTATTGAGCAAGTTGCAAAATCTAGAGAATTTGATGGATTAGAACTAGGATTAATCATAATTTGATTAATTTAGATGAAGATTTAGATGATTTTGACTTTTGACTTAGATACAAGTTGGCTTTATTTAAATCAAATGGGAGGAAATTGATGCATTAGATTTAATTAAATAAAGTTTGATTTATTTAATTAAAAGGGATGGTGTTAGATTTAAATCAAATAAAGTTTAATTTATTCAATTTAAAGGAGATGAATTTAGAAGTTAATTAAATAAAATGAATTATTTAATTAACAAAGCAACATTAGGATTAATTAAATAAAATGATTTATTTAATTAAAAGAAGATGATGACTTAATCAAATAAAGTTGATTTATTTTATTAACAGAGGAAATATGATTAATTTAATTAAATAAAGATTATTTAACTAAATAGTTAGTAAAGAAGTGATTTAGGAAAAATTGATGTTAGTAAATCAACATTAAGTGTGTCAGTATATTTTTCATGTCTACACCTTCAGTTCATAATTTTTGCAGTGAGCCATAACTTTTGTATTCAGGTTGTGAGCCTTTCAAGGATAGTAAGTCCTGGTAGTGAGCCATGCAATATATTGTATCTAGATATGATATATCGTGAGCTAATCATCACTGTGTTTTCTCCTATTTTGGGTTTTCCACATAAAAATCTCGGTGTTCATGTGTGCTAATGCATTATATTGTTTTCATGTTCTATCTTGTTGGTTCAATTAGAGTTGAGATGATGTTTATATGGATTTTATGTGAATGGTTTTATGGAATACTAATTCACCTCCCCTCTCAATATTTTAGATATTCAACAATGTGTATTAGAGCTTGGTTCCTATGAAGAAGCCTAGAATAGGATCAGGAAGGTCCTAGAATTTGAATATATGAATTTTTTTCCTCCAAAAGTGATCTTTGTTGAGTATTCAAAAGAAAATGAAGATCTGAAGAATAAGCTCAAAGATGCAAATGATTGTATTGAGATTCTAAGGAGAAAATATGAAGAGGCCCATGCTCAATTAATAAGAGAACATCATGATATCACCAAACAATTACAACAATTGGAAGAAAATAAAATAATTGAAGACTATCAAAAAGTTAAAATTCAAGAGAAGATGGATGAATGTGTTAAGCTCAAGCAAGAAATGGAGATTTTGAGATCAAATCTATAAAAGGAGAAAGATCAGAGGATAAATTCAAGGCAATCTCTGCAACGCTTGATGAGTTGATAATTTTTTAGAGGCCTGCAATAGATAAAAGAGGTTTAGGATTTGAAGAAGGAAAAAATTAAAAAAAAAGCTACCTCTTGACAAGAAGACTCAGTGCAAAGATGGACAAATCAAGGACTTAAGAAGCAATATCTGATGAGGGCACAACCCGAGACACAGAAAATAACCCACAAACAAGAGAATGATTTTATTATTTAGAGAATGGAGCTTCTTACGTGTAGAGGATCTCAAATCCCCAAGCTCTACAACACATGCAAGCTACAAAAAGCTACAGAATAACACTTTCGCAATATGCGAGCTTGTCCCCCAAAAAGTTACCCAAAAATTAGAAAACCCACCCATAAATAGAGCTCCTCATTAGTTTGGAGCCAAAACAACATTCAAATTGAGTTTAGGTGGTTTGGTGCCAAAAATTTACAACATGAAGTTCAAATTTCAAAAGAGCATTTGCAATGGTATCTTCTAGAAAGCGCGCCAATTTCCTGGGGCCATAACTTTTGATCTGGGACTTTGATTCGCGAACCATTTGAACCGTTGGAAAGGTCTCAAAGTTAAGAACGTGCTCAAAATCTGCTACACCGATTTCAGCAAGTTTCGGGGCCGATCCAGGAGCTCTAAGTGCCTCAAATCCCACTCGGAAGATTTTCAGGTGCAAATCTGGGAAACTAAATCTGCAATATCTTTCAACCCAGGAATAAAAAATAAAAATCGTAAATTGGGAATTTCATTATGACGAAAAGGGTATCCAAAAATGTAAAACATCTAAAAACTGAGAAAATTGAAAATTAACTATTTTTGGGTGATGCAAGATTGCCCTTACACCACTGGATGCTCCTGCATCAGACACCCAGGGTAATTTTAAGAAGTGACCCCATCACGTCTCAGATGGTTGAGGAAAACCCAACCGGTGAACCACTACCTTAGATAGCCAGGATGAATCTTCCATAGGCCTTCCTCTCCATTTCACCAGATATTCTTCATACTGCCTGTTTCTGGTACCCCTTCCCACATGACTATCCAAGATTTCCTCAATCTCCTCCTTTTCTGAAGTAGGTGCTGGAATCCCACACTATTCTATCATTGGTACTTCCTCTGCGCCACCTTCATAATACTCTGTCAAATCTGAAATGTTGAACACAGGGGAAATGTTGAATCCATCTGGCAACTCTACCTCATATGCATTCCTTGAATCATGCCTCTTCAAAATTTTACAGGAACCGAACTTCTTCATCTTCAATTTGTTATATGTTCCGACTAGAAACCTTTCTTTCCTCAAGTGGACCATCACTTCATCACCAATCTAAAACTCCTTATACCTCCTCTTCTGATCTGCCTTATCCTTATACTACATATTCATCTTGTTAATATGTTCTCTTACCTTCTCATGTATATCCTTGATGTGTTCTGCAAAATCTTCAGCTTCAGCACTTATTTTCTTCTCTTGGTCCATCTTCCTCAATTCTGGAGCTGTTCTGGGGCTACCTCCATACACAATCTAGAATGGCGGATCTACTGCTTCTCTTGACAATTGTTGTAAGAAAATTCTTCCCTGGTAAGATCAAGTCCCATCCCTTAGGTTTATCTCCTACCAAATATCTCAGTAAGTTACCCAGACTCATGTTAACAACCTATGTCTACCCATCTGCTTGTGGATGGTGTGCAGAACTGAACTTCAACTCTATCTTCAACTTCTTCCACAAGGTCCTCCAAAAGTACCCCACAAATTTGGTGTCACAATCTGAAATAATACTCTTTGGTAGACCATGTAGCCTCACCACCTCCTTGAAGAACAAGTCAGCAATGTGGACTGCATCATGGGTCTTCTGACATGGAATGAAATGTGCCATCTTCGAAAACCTATCAACCACCACAAAGACTGAATCATTTCCTCGTTGTGTCCTTGGCAAACCAAGAACAAAGTCCATACTTATATCCCCTCCTCCCATGGCCTCTTTGGTACGTGTAAGGCTAAATATAAGCCCCTGTGATTCTCGCTTCACCTTTAGCCATCCACATACCGTGATCTTTGCATGTCTCTTCACATCCCGCGGACAACCGAGGCCAATAATAATGCTCACCGCATAATGGCAATGGTCTTATCCTTACCAAAATGTCCTGCCAATCCTCCACTATGCTTCTACTTTATCAGGTTCTCCCTCATGGAACTTCTCAGAATACACAATTGACTTCCCTTAAATAGCATGCCATCCTGGATTATGAAATCCAGCCACCTTGTCCTATCCACTGTAACAGGTTTCTTGCAAGCTTTCCAAGCCTCTGCAAAATCAGGATCTTCTACATACAGTGTCTTGAGTTCATTGAACCCAACCACTTCAATCTGCATCTTTGTCATCAATGCATGCCTCCTACTTAAGGCATCTGCAACCCTATTTGACTTCCCACTCCTATGTTTCAAAACAAAAGTATAACTCTGCAAAAACTCTACCCATTTTATATGCCTCTGATTTAACTTTCCCCGACTATTTAGGTACTGCAAGGCCCCGATGATCAAAGATATAGAAAAATTCCTTCCTCGACAACAAATAATGTTCCATTTCTTTAATGCTTGAACTACTGCACAAAATTCCCCTCATCGATACAAAATACTTTCTCTTGGTATCATTTAACTTTTCACTAAAATAGGCAATGGGCTTACCTTCTTGGCTCAACACTGCTCCAATAGCACAACCACTAGCATCACAATCCACCTGAAACACCTTGTTGAAATCTGGGAGAGCTAGAATAGGTTGCTCTGTCACCTTCTACTTCAACAGTTCAAAACTTTTTGCAGTTCCAGTGCTCCACTTGAATTCTTTTCTATCCCCTCTCATTGTTTCAGTCAAGGGTCCACAAATACTACTAAAGTTTCTAATGAAATTTCTATAAAAACTAGCCAAACAATGGAAAGATCTCACCTCGGTAGTAGTTCTTGGGGTAGGTCATTCCATAATAGCCTTCACCTTCTCTGGGTCCATCTTGAGACCTTCTACTGAGACAACAAACCCCAAGTACACTAACTCCCTTTTCACAAAACTGCACTTCTTCAGATTAATCAACAGTTTCTCTTCTCTTAACTTCTCAAAGACTCTCCTAATATGCATCAGATGCTCATCCAACGCCTTACTGAAATCAAAAATATCATCTAAATACACACAACAAGATTCCCTTAAATTCTTGTAGT
>VDFB02051845.1:0-43467 GCA_007258455.2 Sequoia sempervirens | reverse complement strand
ACACTCAAGTGAGCAAGGCCAGATTTGACACATTTTCTGCAATATTGCAAAAGAGGCATGCTAATTTGATGGTCTAGATGGACAAGTTCTAGGTAACCCAATCCAAGAGTCACATTGCTATTTAGGAACATAAGAGAATAAATTAAAGAATTTAGGAAAAGATTCAATAAATACAAAAAAGAAGCACTTATAACACTGGACCCATTACAGTCGCTGAGGATATGATGAGGAAAAATAAGGATTATTATAAGGAGCTTCAAGCAGATGCCAAGGAGTTTGTTGATGCTTCAAAGGAATGGGTGCCTACACTATTCAAAGATGATGGAGAATTGAAGAATCAGAGGGAATGGATGAAATAATTTAGACTGATACTGCATGGAGCCTTGGAAGCAGCCAAGAATGAGGATTTAGAACTAGAGGAGGCATGTGAGTGCTTGGAGAAGATGATCATCATGGAGATAGCTGTGAGGAATGCTATAGAGGATGCTAACACAAACTTGAGTCAAGAATATTTAGATCATTTAGAAAAAGTTCATTTGTGGCTCATTAGAGCATAATTGTTAATGTTTTATTGTTAATTCAAAAAGACACTTATGAAGAGGTTTACCCTCTTCAAGATATTGATATATAAGTTAGACATATAATGATTAGATAGTAAGAGTGAAGAGGGAGAGAATAGATATACAAAAGATACTTTCAAAATGTTTATCATATAGATTATACTATATGGACCATGATGCATGCATGAATTTTGGCAAAAAATCAATAGATCTTCAATTCTATGTGACTCAATATTAGTGTCCATTGTTTGTTGTTTTAAACAATTATATAGTTGTCTCCACATTCTTATTTCTCTATTGAATTTTTGTATCCAAGTTGATATTAAATTTCATCAAGACACATTTGATGTTATTGTGTAATCAAGTTGATTGGTTTCCACTAAAGAATTAAAATACTTTTAATTGATTACTGTAACTTGGAAGTAACAGTTGGATCAGTCACAAGAGTTAGGTAATTGATAAGATTGTCATACTATCTCCAATTAGATGTTATCTTGTTATAAAAATTGAGGATATACTCATTTGTCAATACACATTTGTTGTCATTGTGTGATATTTTTAATTGGTTCCTTCGAGGAAGGATTAAAACCCTTTTAATAAGTCACAATAACCTAATAGGATCAATTGGATCAATAAGAAGAGTTTGTTAGTCACATTCTTGCATGTTTATACAAGGTATAAAAAAATATAAGTGCCAAACAATCAGAACTGTAACCAATAATAGTCACTTGTCATAAAACTTCATTGACTTTGCTTACCCAATAAAGCACTGGTCCACTTCACATTTCATTATACTTTACTTATAAACTTTCACATTTAAAATTTCCAACTATCACATTAAGAGTAGGAATAGTTACAAGCCATCATCTATCCCACACTTTATCCCACTGTGGATAGATCCATAAAATTCAATTAAGTCACACAATCTACTTGAGCTATTAGGGTCTACACGCCTAGGTTTAGCAAGAGCTTGAAGTGTAGGGAGTCATCAACCACACAGGTTAGCAACATGGTTCAAAAATGTTGCAATTTTGAATATAGAGCCTGTCATCCTCTCGGGATTTGTAAATTTCATTTTTTGTATCCAACAGATTGGCGAATCTATTGGGGAAAGTCAATTATGTACCTTAACCCTCCATCATAGAGTCATTCCAAAGCATCTTAAATGGGTGAACACTCTGTTGGGGAGAAACACAATCATTTTCCTACTCATGAAAAGTAGGTGGTGACTCTGAAGAAATTTTATGACTAATAAAGTGAACATAAGAATAGAAAGGATAGACAATAGACACCAGAGATTATTTATATCATCCAACATGAATGGAAGAAGATCTTTGCACCAAGAGAGTCCTAAGAAGAGCAGTGTTAGGTGGACAGATAAGCATGGATCTCCTTGTGGAAAAAACAACACAAATAAGGGTGAGATAGCATGCAAACAACAAGAAGATAATGTGAACACATTAGAGCAGCATTTCACAACATTCAACTCTCCACTTCACATTGACAGTGGAAATCCCTCAACACCTCCCGAAAGAAGCAATACAAATGATCATGTCCCTGATTTCAACCTAGACCCTCAAAAGGTAAATTAATTTAAGGAACAGGTGGAAGAAGAGAGAAAATTGAGGCAAGAGGAATATGATAGGGGATTCTCATCATAGCAGGGAGAAGAAAACCATGAGGGGTTTGTTGATCACACTGCTATTGATTTTGATAGTATGACTAACCAAGAGATTGAATTATATTTAGAGTGGAAAATACAACTTAGAAGGAGACAATAGATGATATAAGAAAGCTAGGAGCTAGATGAACAATTGGCACAATTAAACATCTAGCCACCAAAGCCACCAAAATATGTCCCTCCACATAAACAAGGCGGTAATTTCAATTCACAGGGGATATCTTAGATTACTGGTGCTCCAAGTACTTCAAAATACCTCATCATGCTAGCGGTAATCCAAGACAATGCACTCAGCATAATGTGCCATTACAAAAGGCCCCAACCCACAAGTGCTAGCAATATTCCCCAGCACTATCCACCACCAGGCCAATAGTATGCCCCACAACATCTGCAGCATATGCCACATCAAAATGTATATCGTCAACAACACATCCAACAAAATTTTTATCATCGAACTCAATATGGATGCCAATACCACCCCAATCCACCACCTTTGAACTTGCACCCACAAAACTCGATAAGCATGTGTAGACAATTTGATTTGACAAGGCACCAATTATATCCATACCCAATTGACAACAACTAGAGAAATATAGTTCCCAAATTCACTAGGAGTAATGGAATGTCAACTGAAGAACATATCAGAAATTTCAATTCCTTTATACAAGATATTGGTGTAGAGTATGAAGATGTAAATATGAGATTATTCATGATGTCCCTAATTGAAGAAACAAGGAATTGGTTCAATGGTTTATCTAATGCTTCAATTGACTCTACAATAGACTTTCAAGATCAATTTCTAGAACAATATGGGAATCAATTTTCCCTTCATGAGTCATTTTATGACTTCAATCAAAGGTTTTCCAAACTATACAACAAGATACCACAAGGATCCAAACTGACTGATCTGACAGCTTTAAGTATTTATTTAAAGGCCTTTGATGCAAAAATGGGGTATGAACTCAAAAATAGATGCCCTATGAGTTTAACTAAAGCAAAAAAGACAACATTAACCATTGAGAACAATAGAAAGGCTACAGGGATGATTGGAAAGAGGGACAACCTTAGATTTCCCCAAAACTCTAACAATCCCTAGAATAAATAGGAGAATTCATAAAGAAATGAAAGACCAAGATTACATGATATTTCGTACAACACAAATTGGAAAGATGGCAAACCCATAACTGATAGGCCTAAGTACAAAGAAACCCCTTATCCATTAAATAAACAAGGACCCTACATGGTCAATAACAACCCTTGGTGTCAAGTTTGCAAGCTGCCTCATTCTCCAAATCATTGTATTATAGCACAATCAATAAAAGAAGAAATATCATATGACAATGAAGAGGAAGATCATACAATATATATAACTTCACATACCCTTCATCCAATTGAAGAATATTCATCTTGAAGAGATGAAGGTTATGAGTATGATGTAAACAACTAGAGGTACAATATTCGCATGGTAGAACAACAAGTTTTCTCTGATCAGGAGAATGAAAGCAATGATGAATCACATCCTCCTTATACATCACCTAATTCAACTAAGTATAAGTTGAGGAGGCCAACTGAGGAGGAGATCAAAGAATTAACCATTGATGTAGTAGAGAAAGTGAAAAGAAACTATAGGATAAGAAGCAGAATGACAAACGTAAATGAAGGCACTCCAAGAGGCATGTTTGTAAAAGATAAAGAAACACTGCAGGAGAAACCAAAAAAGGTAGAAAATAAAGAACCTAGTAAAAATGAGTAGAGGCGTGTTCCCAAAGAAGAAGACAAGGAATTATACAAAAGAAAACATAAACATGATGAAACAAATAAAAAGGAAAAAGAAGAAAATAAAGGAGAACCACTGGAACAAAAGAAGATAGCCAAAGCAGAAAATGCCTCTTCATTTGATTTCACACAAGCATTGTCTTGAGTAAAGATGTTTGTGCCACTATTGGAAATGATGAAGATAAAAGAATATAGAGATAATGCTATTCAACTAATATCTAGTGGAACTAATAAAAGCACAAGCTTGGAGAACAAAGAAATCACCAAAATTAGTAATAGCAGGCAAGGAGATATAAAATTCGCTAAGGTTTTTCTTGGTGATACCCTAATGAATCCCCCACGGGTCGATCCATTCTTCACCACACTACTCATAAACAAGTTGGTGAGAAATTGCATGATTGATTCAAGAGCTGCTATCAACATCATGCCACTAGGGGTCATGAAACATCTTGGCATGTGGGTAAATACTACTAGTGGTAAATGCTATGCTATGGATAGTAGGCATGTCCCAGTGGTAGGAATCATGAAGGATGTAGAAATGAAGTTAGCCGCTTATCCACAAGCAGCATACACAATTGAGATAGGTATAATAGACACACCCCCTCACTTTGGGATGCTATTGTCGAGACAATGGACAGCTTCAGTGGGAGGAAATGTGAAATTTGACTTATTCTATGCCACAATACAAATAAACAGTGAAGAGTTTAAATTGAACAGAGAACCAAGAGTGAATGAAATTGTGGAATATGCTGATCAAAATCAGATGAATTGCTCTTGTGATGTGGAAAAAGGAAGCTTTAGAATAGAGCATTCACAACCCAAATTGTTTAACATTGATCCAATTGATAGGGATATCTCCAAGAATGAGCATGGTGTGTGGTGAATGTATTTTTATGGAGCATGCAGTATAGAAGGTAATGGAGCAAGAGTGGTTTTTATCTCACATGAGAGTACAACATTCAAATATTCATTCTTGTTGACATTTGAATGTACAAATAAAAATAGTAGAGTATGAGGCCCTATTGATTGAATTAAACATGGCTATGAAACAAAAAATTAAACTATTGACTATTTTTGGAGATTCTGAGTTGGTCATTTCACAAGTGAGATCAAAGTATGCTACAAAAAACAAAAGGCTAAAGCAGTACATAAGTGTTGTATGTGACACCATTGATTTTTTTTATGCTTTCTCTATTGAATGGATAGATAGGTCCATGAACTTAATGGTATACTTCTTAGCGAATGTAGCTTTGAAGAGAGATGATGTAACCTTGGCAGGAATTTCACAAGTTGAGCTCAAAACAAGACCTACAATCCCTGATAACATTTATAGTTGGAAAGTTTTTAATGATGATACTAATTTGATTAAGTTCCTACATTGCATTGATCAATATGAATCCCAAGATATTTATTTTAATACATTTGTAGAAGAAGTAGATGGAAAACAAACTATGTTTGGAAAGGAATTTTTTTAGCTCAAGACTAATAAGATTCCTAAGGGACTTGTGGCATTAGAGAGGGTGTTTGATGGAAATAACCCAGCCCTTATGAAACAAACACCAGTAAAAAGGGAAGTCATTGAACAAATCAACCTTGGAACTAAATTAGCCCCTAAAAAGGTGTACATTGGGAAAAAGATAAGCCCAACAATCAGGAAGATGTTTATTGCACTATTAAGGAAATATAAACATGTCTTTTCATGGTCTTATGATGATCTCAAAGCATATAGAGAGGATTTATTTCAACATGAGATCCCATTGAAGCCAGATGTGACACCTTTTAGATAGAAACAAAGGCCCATAAATCCTACCCTAGAACCTAAAATGCATGAGGAACTTATGAAGCTTACGGAGGAGGGTATCATCAAGCCTATCAGACATTCATATTGGGTCTCTAATTTAGTACCTGTCAGAAAGAAAAATGGAGATATAAGGCTCTATGTAGACTTTTGAAAATTGAATGTATCCTCTCTTAAGGATAACTACCCACTCCCAAATATGTAGGCTATGTTGCAGAGGGTCACAGGATGTGAATTGCTATCTATGATGGACAGATTTTTCAGGCTATAACCAGGTGAAATTTAAGGAATCAAAGCAATACAAAATGGCCTTCACTACACCATGGGGAACATATGTATATATTAGAATGTCGTTTGGAATTACAAATGCTGGTGCAACTTTCCAGAGAGTTTGGATGTTGAATTTGCTGATCTAATTAATGTAATAATGGTGGTATACTAGGATGACTTAATTGCATATTCAAAGAAGGCAGAAGACTATGTTGAGCATTTGGAAAATATTTTCATTAAAGCCATTGAATATGGCATCTCCTTAAATCCTAAAAAATGTCATTTTGCGGTAACAGAAGGAAACTTATTGAGGCATATAGTGTCCAAAGAAGGAGTAAGGATTGATCCAGAAAGGGTGGAAACCATAGACGAGATCTCTATTCCTATGAGAGTTAAATCCATCCAGTCCTTCTTTGGGAAAATCAATTTTGTGAGGAGATTCATATCGAATTTTTCTGAGATAATGAAACCAATTTCAAAAATGTTAAAGAAAAGGTGCAAAGATTGGTTGGACAGCTGAAGCCATAGATGTATTCATATCAAGAGAGAAATAAAGGAATCCCCTATGTTGAAGTCTCCTAATTTTAGGAAGCCTTATTAAATATTTTCATTTGCGTCCTATCACACAATTGCAGTAGTAATGTTATAGAAAAATGACGAGGGGTATGGACATCCCATTTCTTTCTTCAGTAAATCCCTCCAAAATACAAAGTTGAAATATGACATTGTAGAAAAATGCACTAGTAAAAGTTGTCAAAGCCTTTAGATCATATCTGGTGGGAGAAAAAGTGGTAGCTTATGTACCTAATGCTACATCAAAAGATGTGTTTGTACAATTTGAAGCAACAGGTTGTAGATGCAGATGGATAAATAGAATCCAAGAATTTGACATTGAGTTCCAAATCACCAAGCTTGTAAGAGGACGAGGATTATCCAAATTAATGGTAGAAACAAATATTGAAGCTACTCAAGTGTGCAACTTGAATGATGAAGATGACATGATTACTAGTATTGACAATACACCATGGTACACTAATATTGTGTATTATCTTAAACATATGAAATGTCCTAAAGGATTTAATGATAACAAGAAAAGTACACTTAAACTACAGGCTTCAAAGTATGTATTCATGAAAGGGGACCTCTATTGGAAGAATAGAGATGATTTTTTGTTGTTGTGCCGAGATGAGAATCAAGTGAGGCATGTTTTAAAGGAAATGCATGAAGGAGTATGTGGAAGGAATTTCTCTACAAAGACTACTGCACATAGGGTATTAAGGGTAGGCTACTATTGGCCTATATTTTTTAATGATGCCTATGATTATACTAGGAGATGTTAAGTGTGTCAGAAGTTTTCTGGGAAATTGAAGTATCAAGGGGCATTTCCTTTAAGACGTTTCCAAGTTGAGGCTCCATTCCACCAATGGGGAATTGATTTTATAGGAGAGATTGCAGAAAAATATAGTGGAGGACATAGATGGATCTTAGTAGCCACAAACTATTTTACAAAATGGGTGGAAGTTGTACCTACCAAACAAGCAACTAGTAAGGTGGTAACAAACTTTTTATTGGAAAACATCATCACCAGATTCAAAGTGCTAACAAGAATTATAACTGATAACGGGATATGCTTTGGATTAGATGAATTCAAGGGATTTTTCCAGTCCTATGGTATAGTGATCTCATTTTCTTCACCATATCATCCACAGGTGAATGGGAAAGTTGAATCCAACAACAAGAGCATTCTGAAGATTATAAAAAGAATGTTGGATAATCACAAGCATGGGATTCCAAGTTGAGATTAGCCTTATGGGTAGATAGACTAACTGTAAAGAAGGCCATTAGAAAATCACCTTTTGAACTTGTATATGGGACTCAAGCTGGGCTCCCTTTGCATAACTTGTTACTAATATGTAAGTTCATCTTGCAAGAAGATTTAGACATTCTTGAACCTATGGAGGAGAGGATGGAAGAGTTAATGGAACTTGATGAGGTCACGAACCAAGCTCATCAACACATTAAGAAGAACTTACAAATGAAATACCTATATGACAAAAAGGCTAAAACTATAAAATTTGAAGTAAATGGCATGGTTTTCATGTGGAATTCTAGGAGTCAGGAAGAGGGGAAGCATGGGAAATTTGAAGCTCTATGGTTAGGACCTTTTTTCATTATTGGAAAGGCTAGTGAAGATTCATATTACCTCCAAAACATGATAGGAGAAGAACAAGAAATGCTAGTGCATGGAAAATTCCTGAAAGATTTATTTTCTTAATCTTCCATGTACAGTAGTCTAGGAGAAGGTTGAGAATTACTAGTGCATGGACAATTCTTGAGAAACTTCTTGAAAATAATTGTTTTCCATACAAAATAGTATAGGATTCAACTCCACCTCCATTTCCCGCCATTCTTAATTTCACTTACATTCCCATACCATATGAATAAGACATTTGGTCTTCTTTCCTAGAGACTTGGATTCTTATTATACCCACGAAGGGGTATACATCCCCAGTCGGAGCCACTATTAGAACTGGAAAAATCTCACATTTTTCACTAGCCTTCACTCACCTATCTCCCATATACCACAAAAAAAATTCCACACCTTAATTTCATGATCAGTACAAATTGTAGAAATTTGTGTGACAAGATCCATTTTACAACCCATGTTAACTAATGATCCCATTACTGTAGTCTTTGATATATTAGCATCTCTCTGATCACAATTATGAAAATTCTTTGAGAGAAATTGATCCTTATTGGGAAGATCATGTGCATATCTTTTCGATCAACAATTAATAGCCCTTCATTTGAAAATTTTCTACATACTGGGAAGACATGAATCAAGTTACAGTGATCAAAGACCCTGAAGATAACATATGTGCATAATGGGGAAGAAAATTCTTATCATTTCACTGATGAAAACTTATCGGCATGAGAAAGTTAATCAAAGTGAATTTTTCAAATCATACTGAGCCCGTGAGTCACGGCAATGGATACCTCATTAGCAAGAAACATATATTCTTTCACCGATGAAGCAGGAGAACAACTGCATTGAAGAGATGTGTATAATCAAAGTAATTCGCTCAATATCTCCGACCATATGGGTTACACCAATGAAGAAGGTTATCAGGGAAAGTCTCACCGACTTATCCAAATGAAGGAAGCACTAGAGGAACTGCATTGGGGAGACCAAATTCATCAAAAGGGCATTTTATTCTCTCAGCGATAGTACATGTTAGCTCGATGGTAACATGGAATGGTCACAAATTTTCAAAAAGACATTGAGTGATGAGTAAAAGGATTTCTAATGGTCCAAACCACCTTGACATCAAGAAAACTTTACAATTTTCTCCCTGAAATAATAAAAGGTGAAAAGCAAGAGAAAGGGTAGCTATGTAATATCGATAAGAGTATTAGGTGGTCTTCCCGACTGAGTATAAGAATTAAAGGGACACTTCATACCGAAGGAACATTCAATTATGTATTGGAGATCAACTATGAATGTATAAACAAAGGTGGTGCCATATAGAACACACAAGATCGAACTAAGACTGAAGGGGTTTCACCGATGCAATCTTCTTGTATCGCTCTAACATTTCAAAATTCGAAAAACCTGTTGAATTAATTTCCAAGAAGAAATTAATGGCCGCACAAATGAACCTTATGTAAATTCTAATTCAAAAGAGAATGAACCAAAAGAATTTTTACAAGTTACAATAGGAAGGATGAGAGATCAAACATGAGTCAAGGGATTCAGTGCAGCTAGAAAAACACAAGTAAGCATACAAAACATCTCTACAATTGATAGATTATAATTCAATTATGTCACCTTATAAGAGAATTAGAATGGAGGGTTCAAGTTCTACAACAACAAAAATAGAAAGCAACAAGGTGAAAGTATCCAGTCCAAGAGTATGAAATAGAAAACTAAAACGGGTCCGAAATTAAAAACAAAAGAACATAAATTGAACCAAGACCTCATTGATCAATTGCTTGGTTCAAGGCCGAAAGCCAGAAGGTCCACACAATTTAGGGTTGAAGTAGAAAGGTTAGAAGAAAAGTGTAAACATATAGGTGATGTGTGGACTCCCATTAGGGGATATGAGTTGTTCATGTTTCATTATTGTCGAAGAAGTAGGTTTGAACCAGTCTGCAACCCTTGGAATTTCAATTTGGGAAAGTTGGTTGTCCCCAATGTCTTTGTGATTGTAGAACTCATAAAACTTCTAGCCACACATTATAATCCAAACCTTAAAGCTATTTGTAACCTACAAGGTGAATCATTCATAGATATATCCAAGACTACACTTTGTGAAGTCTTCAACCTAGATGACACATGTGACCAACCTATTGTGCATGAAGATTTATAGGAGTACTAGAGAATGGATACTACTTACAAGGGATGGAGGTTACCATTGCACAGGCCTAGGAAGGATGGAGACCTAGTTCCACTTAAAGACAATGATGGACCTCCATTTCATGTTGATTTGTTTAAGCCCTATCTGAAGCATACTTACTTCTCATTACGCTAAATAATGGGAACAGAGGCCTCTAAATTCATGTCTATAGGACCAATGGTGATTGTTGTAGACATACAATGCCACAATGCAAGACCTTTTGATTATGCATCACACATTTCCAGAGGGATAGACTCAGGGCTAATGGCCATCAAGAATGGATCTCCCATAATGCATTTTAACCGCTATTCCCTCCTCATGCACATGATAATGTACTATGGACAGGAGTTAGGAATGTGACCAGAAGAATTGAGAATTACACAATTTGATAAGGAGGATCAGCCATTACCAGTGCAATTGTGGACTACTATTTGGGATAGCAGGTTTATTAATTCTAGTTATGTTTATTTTGAAAAATACTTTTTCAAGATATTGTATAGGTTTTATAATTATCCTTGTGATTATTCATTGTTTGATGAGATAAAAAGATTATTAAGGCCCAAGGACTTCAATGGACCACCAACTATAGGTCATAATTGGGGTGAGTAGTATTGTTATATTGGTTCCTACGTGATTAGAGTGTATGGTTTTGAAGACATTCCTTTCCTATTACCAAAAACTATGTCACATAGAATTACATATCTAGATATTGTCAAGCAATTGGATTATTCCAATGTCATGTTCAAACTTGAGTTCTTATGACAAATAGTCATTTATGCCTAGTACATTGTGCTTTGGAGATTTTTTTGTTGTGTCAAAGGAAGGATATGATCTTGTTTTAGACAAATTATCACATTTCAATATGAAGAAGGCTACACCAAGGAAAGGATTTGATCCTAAAGCGTATATTGGTTTTGATAGGTAGAAACAAAACTTATGTGGATATGGTCACATATCATATCCTCATGATGACATTATCAAAAACATGGAGGAAAAGGAGGCTGAATTGGACATTGATAACTACAACAGAGAAATGGAATAGAAAATGAAGGAGATACAGGAAGCAAAAATGTTGTCCACTGGAAGTAAAGAATCTTTTGATGAAAGAGAGCTCCGAGGGAAAACTGACAAGATTTCCAAACTGAGAATTGAATAGTATCAACCTCCCAACAGAGAACAAGAAGTCAAGGAATCATCTGATATAGATAATATGCAATTGGCCTATAAGCCATTTGTCTCTGATGATCAGTTCATTAAATCTCCTAAATTTAGATCTTTCTTGTATAAACAAAAAGGAAAAATAATAAGGGAATCAGTTGTAGACATCACACCCAGCAATGAAGGTCAGTTACTAAACACCTTGAAAACGGATGTGGAGAATGAGATGAGGAGCATGACTCTGAAGAAAGGGAGAAAGTTATTAGAGGAGTCTGGTGTGATGATCTTTCCAAGTTTAGATTTAAATTATGCTCTTGTTTTTTATAGTTTTCTGAATAATAATGGTGCTAAGCATAAGTTCAGTCCAAAAGGGGTAACAAAAGTATACATTAGATCTAGATACAATTTTGATGAGAACTCTCTTATGATATGGGATTTGTATCCCCCACATAAGAAATCTGTGATTATTGATAGTGAGAAGGAATTTGGTCATGTGATGAAAATGAAAGTAAGAGAGACTGATCCTATGGTCACAACTGACATTGGCATAAATGTAGCCAAATTGAATTAAGCACAGATTCAAATGTTGATCAAGGAATGAGATATGTACAAGCTGAATAATGAGAGAGTGTTGAAAGAAAATGATTTCTTGAGAGATACAATTAAGGAAACCTTAAAAGGATCTACAAGAATGTTAACTCAAGGAGAAGTTCCCAATCAAAGGATAAAAGTGAGGAATCACAAGAACACACTCAAGTGAACAAGGCCATATTTGACACACTTTCTACAATATTGCAAAAGAGGCATGCTAATCTGATGGTTTGGATGGACAAGTTCTAGGTATCCCACTCCAATAGTCACACTGCTATTTAGGAACATAAGAGAATAAATGACAGAATTTAGGAAAAGATCCAAGAAATATAAAAGAGAAGCACTTTTGACACTAGAGCCATTATAGTCATTGAGGATATGATGAGGAAACATCAGGATTATTATAAGGAGCTTCAAGCAGATGCCAAGGAGTTTTTTGATGCTTCAAAGGAAGGGGTGCCTACACTATTCAAAGATGATGGAGAATTGAATAATCAGATTGAATGGATGAAAGAATCTAGATTGATATTGCATGAAGCCTTGGAAGTCGCCAATAATGAGGATTCGACACTAGAAGAGGCCTATGAGCGCTTGGAGAAGATGATCATCATGGAGATAGTTGTGAGGAATGCTACAAAGGATGTTGACACACACTTGAGTCAAGAATATTTAGATCATATAACACAAGTTCATTTGTGGCTCATTAGATCATAATTGTTAATTCCAAAAGACACTTAGGAAGAGGTGTACCTCTCTTAAAGATATTGATATATAAGTTAGACATCTAATGATTAGATAGATAGAGAAAAGAGGGAGTGAATAGATATACAAAAGATACTTTCAAAATTTTTATCATATAGATTATACTGTAAGGACCATGATGCATGCATGAATTTTGGCAGAAAATCAATAGAAGATCTTTAATTCTGTGTAACTCAATATTGGTGTCCATTGTTTGTTGACTTAAACAATTATCTGGTTGTCTCCACATTGTTATTTCTCTGTTATTTGAATTTTTGTATCCAATTTGATATTCAATTTCATCAAGACACATTTGATGTTAGTGTGTAATCAAGTTGATTATTTTCCACTAAAGAATTAAAATCCTTTTAATTGATTACTGTAACTTGGAAGTAATAGTTGGATTAATAAGAAGAGTTAGGTAATTGATAAGATTGTCATAATATCTCCAATCAGATGTTATCTTGTTATTCAAATTGAGGATATACTTCATTTGTCAATACACATTTGTTGTCATTGTGTGATTCTTTTAATTGGTTCCTTCAAGGAAGGATTAAAACCCTTTTAATAAGTCACAGTAACATGATAGTATCAATTGGATCAATAAGAAGAGTTTTTTAGTCACATTCTTGCATGTTTATACAAGCTATAAACAAATATAAGTGCCAAACAATCAGAACTGTAACCAATAATAGTCACCTATCATAAAACCTCATTGACTCCGCTTACCCAATAAAGCACTGGTTCACTTCACATTTCATTATACTTTACTTATAAACTTTCATATTTAAAATTTCCAACTATCACAATAAGAGTAGGAATAGTTACAAGTCATCATTTATCCCACACTTTATGCCATTGTGGATAGATCCATAAAATTCAATTAAGTCACACAATCTGCTTCATCTATCAGGGTCTACCCACCTAGGTTTAGCAGAGCCTGAAATGCAAGAAGTCATCAACCACATAGGTTAGCTCCATTCATTAGTTCAAAAACATTGTGTTTGATCATAAAGCCTGGCATCCTCTTAGGATTTGTAACCTGCATTTTTGAGATCCAACATCATCAACTAATCAATCTATTTTGTGCTTCATGACCTTGAAATATTTGTTTTAGCTAATTTATAACTTAGTTTCCCCACTTTGGATCAAAATGCGTACCTCACCAGCAAATTTAATTGCTAAAAAAAAGTTGTTATATTCATTGTTGGTGAATAATATTAAATTATACAAAGTAATCTGATTAATTTATTATGTTTGATAACTATTTATTATTAATTAATTATTTTTCACTTTTTCAATTAATTCAAAAAATACAAAAGGAAAGCAAGTTTAATTTAACAAATTTACATTGATTTACTTTTATTAACTTGCATATTTAAATACATTATATTAATTTATTTCATTTTTTTATTGTATTAGTTTAATTTCTCATTCAAAACATAAAAAAGACATTTAAAAACAATATAAAATCTCATAAAATAATATACAATAAAATAATTGTTTTTTACAAACCATTTAAATAAATCAAAATATGAGAATCAAACCATTCAAATAATTAAAATCTATCCAAATAAATTAAATAAAATTATTCTCAAAGTTATTTTTATATTGATCAAAGCAAAATAAATTACAAGAGTAAGCTACCTATAGTGGCAGAGAAACATCAACCAATACAAAAATTGTACATCAAAAAATGAGCGGCACAACATTACAAAGGCTGAACAAAAAATCAGCCATTACATACAAGGGACATATTACAAGAGCTAAATAGTATTTTACAATGAATGAATTTATATTGTCCAGCTAAAACTTCACCATTTGGTCTTTGATCTGCTATAGTTGTTGTTTGGCCCTCTCATTCTTCTTACATATAAGGTCTAGATCTATGGAAAATAAAGATAGCCACCTGAAGACATATGTCAGAGTAAAGTGATGCAATCAGGGGAAGCCTATCACACTCTCAAACACAAAATAAATCAACAAAAACCACTGTCAGATCACAAAATCTTCAAACTCACTTTATCTCAACCAAAACACTTTGTTTCCTTGTAGCATAACAATTCCACTAAATCGGGTATAACTTCACAAACACATCCTTTCAATTCACAACTCAACTCACATCAGGAACCCATTATAGAGCATAACAACATATCAAGCAATCACCAATGGTCATTTTGTATCAACACCCTCAAATAAAAACCTAAGATTCCACCATTAGATCTCAGAGATTCAATCATCCACCAACCATAAAACCCTCTCTTTAAGCTTAGAAACCCTAATGATTATTGAAAGTGACACTTCCCAATCACCCCAAAACCTAAAAATTACTCAAACAAGTCTAAAAAGGTTTTCTTAAGCATAATTCAACATAAAATTATGCTGCCCAATACAAAAACTTGATTTGACTTACTAAAACCTCCCTTTTCCTCATGGAAAACACAATTCCTAACAGTAGGGCTTCACACCCAACGCATTTTTAGACGTCCCTTGCTCTTACTCACCATTCCCACACCTTATTATTGATGGGGAATACCTATTCCTCAAGCCACATTTATCACAATATGAGGAATGGGTTGGATCCTCATTTTTATTACGTACAAACCCTTGAAATTACAAACTCAGGCAGTTTCAGAAATTTGAAGATAAGCTACACAAAACTTAATAGATAGGCCTCAAAATGGATTCAAAAGTAATGTAACACAATCTACCACACAAAGCACAACAAACTTGAATCAAATTATTAATGTACATGCCGTACAATCTGCTCTTACAACAAAAAAAATAGGAAATTCTAGAAAAATCTAAGTTTTATTAAATCTTCAATCTTCCAAATGGCTTCAAAAACCTCTCATTCAATTTATACAAGATATTTAAACTATTTCCCACCAAATAAAAGCTGATTCAACTTCCCAAACTACCTTTTGAATGAGATGACCATTGGTCTTCCACTTTAGTGCACTTTTACAACCCTATATTATTTCAATTTAACAACTTTGCATTTTTTTGCACATTTTACAAACTTGACCACCTAGACACCTAAACCTCATTACCAATGACTTGTTACATCATCAAATGGTCTCATAGACCTTATTTTTAAACAAAACTCAAAAACTTCTAAAGCCTAGACCTTATAACTTTGAATTGACAAACACCTTTAAATGGTGCCCCTGCACCATAAAGCCATAAAGTACCAACCACCTGATAATAGTTACTAGAAAATGTTGCAACACATCTATTTTTCCATATATTCTTCAAAATAACATGCCAGATAGAATAAAAAATCCCATCCTTTTGCATACCAAAACCAAAAACAACTTCTTTCCAAGTCAAATCATGATTAAAAATAGTTGAGAAATCTTAGAAAATATTAAACCATAGCCTTTTAACATATATACAATCCCAAAAAATGTGTTTCAAGTTTTCCACATTGTTACAACAAGGATAGCTTGTTGGTTGGACCATAATACACTTCAACCTATCCCCCACAGGTAGCTTGCAGTGTAGTATTGTTATGCCTTGCATAACCACCCCATTTTAAATTTGATTAAAATGGGACCCTCTTTGCTTTCGCTCTTTGTGTTTTGCCCCCTTTCGATTTTGAGGTATTTCTTTGCCTTGGCATGTGCTTAATATGTTTATCTGCTTTCCCAAATGTTTTTCCCAAGTTGAATATTGAAAATCTTATGTTTTGGGCAAAGTTTAGGTTTTTACCCTAGTTCGGGATTTTCCAGTCCGTCTGGATTTTCCCAGTTTTCTTCCAAACTCTGGTTTCATTGCTGTTGTTCGGGTTTTTGAGCTAGTTCGGGATTGTTCGCCCTGTCTGGATTTTCCTGGATTGCACTCGAAGTCTGACTCAGCCTATTTTACGCTACAGTTTGGAGATTTCTGGCCTTCACAGAATTCCACCTAGGTCGGATTTTTCTGAATTTTCGTCTGGCTGTCGAGTCTCTGAGTTTCGTTGATTTTCGGAGCTTTATGCCATTTTTCCTTATCATTTGCATTCTCCTGAGTTGATATGTTCAATATTGTTCTACTTTAAACCATTATAGTCATTCTCAAAGTTTGAATTCCTGTGTGTTTGGGCATTTCATGGCTGGCCCTATGTGTTCATAGTTAAAATCTAAGGTTTCAAGCCTAGGGCGTCGCCATTTCATCTTGATCTACTTTCGATTGAGCCTAGGTTTCAAAGAAGATCTATAGGAGGCTCATGTTAAACTATTTTCATGCCCAGGGTCCTCAAATTTGTAACCTTCAGTCAATTTGAGCGAATTCGTGTTGAAATTGTCAATTTTATGGTTTTCTGTCAACCTCGGGATTTTCCTGCCCGGTTAGATTTTCTTGGATTCCTTCATTTTCTCGGAAATGTGCTAGTGTTCAGAGTTTTGTGCTCTCTGCAGAATTTTGGTCTGGCCATATTTCTCTGAATTCTCCATTTTGGTCAGATTTTCCTGGATTCCTTCAGTTTCCAAAAAATGTGTTGGTGTTCGAAGTTTTGAGTCATCCACAGAATTCCGGTCTGGCCGAATTTTTCTGGATTTTCTACCAAGCTTCGAGTGACTTGAAATTGTTGACAAAGGAATGATTTAGGTGATGAATGCTTGATATTCCATGCTTATTTTGATGGATTTCACAATGTTATATGCATTCCTTCCTCATTCGAATGATCTATTGGTGAACCTTATGCCTGCTTCGGAATTCTCCATTCCGGCTGAATTTTCCTGATTTCCTTCAGTTTTTCAAAGTGTGAAGTTCTGAGTCATCCGTGGAATTTCAATCCGGACGGATTTTTCTAAATTCTCTGCTATGCTTTATGGAATTTAAGAAATTGGATAAAATTGATGAATCTAATGATGAATGCTTAAACATATCTTGCTTTATCTTGATGAATTTCACTGTTATATGCTACTTGTGTTCATTTTGACGATCCAGTGTTGATGCTTAATGACTAATTTAATGGTTTTATCGTGATTTTAAGCTAACACTTTGATGAAATATTGTCAACAATTGGATTCTCACATTGGTGTTTGGTGAATGCAGGATGATTCTAGCAGGACGATGGTGGTTGGAGAGGCTAAAGGACACAAAGGGAATCATCCATCTCTGAAGCAGAAAAAGAAATGAAGTTGGACGAAAAGAGTAGGATTCCTGAGGGCAGGATGACGTCAGTCTAGTTCGAGGTTTTAGATATGAATATGAACACCCTGCTGCAAGGGACTAAGGCTATTCTGGGATATAGTAACTGGGCACCAGCTGGATGGCGCAACAACTTGCAATACAGTCATTAATGAATATCAATCCAACAAGAGAGACTAGGACAATACGATGGGGCAATTGAAGAATAACATTAATTCTATTAAATGGAAAACTAGGGTTTCACCTATGCCACTTGTGAATAGCTTGCAGAGGACATTCTTGATGACGAAGGCTAGAATGGGACAAGGTATGGGCAAAGTGGAGGGAGTAGTTAATGAAAATTTGCATCAAAAGTAGTGCTCCCTCATCATTTCGCTTTGCCTCATCTTCAACCGTTTTGGTCCATTTCTTGCCTCTAGTCTGTGCCCTTGCATTTAATGCATGTTTGAATTTGTCTTGAACTCTTCTAGGGCCAACTTGTTCTATGACCGACTTATTGTAAACCCTAACTGGGCTGACGCATCTGACACGTTTTATAAATATGGTGTTTCATCTCTTTTGTAAGGGTTGAGAGAGAGTAAGTATTAGAGAAGAATTAGATGAGTTAGAAAAAGGTTAGAGAATAGTTAGAAGAGAGTTAGCAAGCTGGAGAGTAGAGGTAGAAAGGTAGAGGATGGGATATCGAAAAAGCAAGTTAGGGTTTTCTTAAGTAAGACATTTTTTGGTAGCTCGGTAGGAGGAGGAGTTGATGTATCTTCCTAATTTTCTTAGCATAAATGAAGATAATTTGAAGACATGGGTTTTCTGTACACTGGTGATCTTGCTAGATTTATAAATGCTACTTATCTATTTTATTGATAGTAGGAGCAACCAGATCTAAACCTACTTTATATTATGCTCTAGAATGGTATTCATTTTGGGTTAATCATTTGATTTGAAAAGCTTTCAAAGAATAAAATTTTATCTTATTTTTTGTTTGAATGATGATTTGAAATCTATTGTTAAATTTTTCACTGTGTATGAATGAAAATTTGTATCAATTATAGGTTAATTGTATTCTACAGTTCTAGTTTAGGACTTCCTTGGAAGGCAACAAGTCTGATTAGTTGAGTGAATCATCATTCTTTTTAGTTTGAAAACTTTGATCTATCTTTTTCTATTTCTTTAAAACCCCTGGTTAAGGTAGGTTTAGATAGATGTTTGATCTTGCAACAATCTAGAAGCTCAAAACCAGCAAGCCCCTTGAACATTACAGCCATATTGACCACTTCATGAAACAACAATGTTGTGAACCAACATCAAAGACCTTGGGAGGTGATTGGTTTTATTACTAATTGTCTCTTTCAGGAGAGGTGAGATAATTTTAATTTTATGTTACCTCCATGTTGTGGGTCAATTTGTCACCTCAACCGGAACTGGTGCTAGAAGGAGGGCCAGAAGAGAAAACTGGATAACATGTGGTCTTTCTCACCAGAGAGGTCCCATAGATTTCTTTGATCAACTGAAAACCCACCACCTTTGATAAACTCAAGACCCCAATGAGACACAAGATTCTCAGGGAAACCATTCTACAACCCTTGTTAGCTCCACTCACTCCACCAGACTTTTCACGAATACCCCAGTTGATACCCATGAATCCACCACCAAATCTAGCTCAATTTCCATTGCAACTAGTTTAACCCATCCAACAGCTAGCTCAACCTCCGCCACCGCCACCAACGAATTTTTTTGTGAATAATCCCTCTCCATTAGGGACTATTCCTGGAGGCTTTCATGATATACCTAAGAATCTTGAGATATTCTGTCCCAAATACATTCATGGTGAATCAAGGAGTGTTGAGGAGCACATACAAGCTTCTAAGGACACTTGTACCAGAACCTAGATAGCTCACCATGATGTGGTTTGTAGGTTGTTCCCTTATTCCTTAGGGGATATGGTGTACAATTGGTACCTAAATCTTCCACAAGGTTCTATTTTGAGCTGGACAGATCTGGAGAATGCTTCCATCAATCAGTTCAGAATTTATGTGGATCCAGCCATTTTGTTCCATCAATTTGCTACCATTAGGAAGGAGCCATGTGAATCATTGCCCTTGTTTAATACAAGGTTTCAACGAATGTATAGGAGATTGCAGTACCCCTATCTAGTTGTTGAGAATAGTGCCATTCAGGCATATTTTAGAGTTATAGACCCTTTGCTTGGCTTGTTCCTACAAAGGACTTATCAGCTAGCATATATTGATTCTTTGTCTAAAGTTTATCATCTATCCATCAAGATACAACAACAAACTAGCTCTCAACAAGGGAACTTGGGAGGAGGTTTTCCTTCTATGGGGTATCAGATGCCTAATTCAACCCCTTTTTTCAATATTGTCCCAGGGATGTCTCCTTCCCATTATGGACCTATGTCTGAGTTGTAGACTCAATCTCATGTTCCATTCTTTTCCAATGGAGCTCCTAACTTCTCTCAATAATCACAGGCTCATCACAGTCCACATGGTCATCATAATCAAGCTGGAATACCAAATATTGTCGGTTAGCCACTTGTTGCTAAGAATGCTGAGAGTGAAAGGATAGTTCAACTCAAAAATGAGGTAGAGACCCTAAAGAAAACTCTGTCTCAAGTCACAAAATGACATGGCTCAGCTTAAACTGAACCCCTCGCAGAACTAAGGTAATTATGCTAATCAAGGTAATTACCCTAATCAGAATAATAATAATCAAGGTAATTATCAGAACAACAACAATCACAGCTAGAGGAATTATCAAGGCCAAAACTTCCCTAACCAAGGCTATCAAAATCAGAATAGAGGATATAACCAAAGGCCTAATAACAACAGAAAATGGAACACAGGGCCAAATAATGGTTGTGTCTCTCACAATTATCAAGCTAATGAGGATAGGCCACATACTACAAATGTGGCTGACCTCAATTTTATGACTAACTGGTACAGGCTGCATGATACTGCAACTCATTCCGAGGTAAACTGTCCTGAAATGGAGAAGGTTGTGAAAATTGGCACAAGAAGATGCCAAAATGTTCCAAGGGAATTCAAATAAAGGAGGTGGCTCAGTGGATACAACAATGACTTATGACCTCTTTGAAGAAGAACCTTCATTCCCAATGCAGAATGAGAATGAACCAGAGGAAGATGTGTATGATTCCCAAGCCTTTCAAATAAAGGGAGGGCACTTCCTAAGAAACCATAATAAGGGTATGTTCACTACATCAACACCACCTAACCACATGGTGCCTCTGAATCAGAGTGTTGATAACAACCCTCCTCCACCAAAGAGTCCACTTGACTTCCCTAGCAAAGGTAATTCATCTGGTGTTTTCAAATACAATGCAAGTTATAATACAGAATTTGATATTGTTTCTAAGATGCAGAAACACAAAACCTCTTTATCATACTTTGACATCCTAAAATGGTGCCCTTCCCAACGAGATATAGTGTCGAAAGCTTTGCAAGAAGCTGATAAATCAAAAGGGAAAACCAAGGTGGCACCTATTGTAGACATGAACGCAGCTTTGTTTAGAAACAAGGTAGGGACCCCCCCATTTCTTTTAAGTTTAAGAATCTATGGGAAGAATCTGCACAATTGTATACTAGATTTATGGGCTCCTGGCAATGTTATGCCATTTTCTGTATGCAAGAAATTGGGATTGAATCATGTCCAAACAAACAAGAAGGTCATACAACATGATAAAATAGAGGTTAATGTAGTTGGAGAATTAAGAAATATACATGTAAAAGTAGGATCTGACCCTAGAATTCAAACCAATATGGATATTCAGGTAGCAGACATTCCTAAGACTTACGGTATGCTTTTGAGCAGAGATCTAATGAAGAGTATAGGGGGATATCTCTCCCTTGAATTTTCACATATGTGGCTACCATGGAGGGGAATGCCTACATAGATTAGGATTGAGAGTGAACCTCGCCTCAAACATATCATCACTGAGTATGACTTTCCCAATGAGGTAGCTTATTTTGAAACCGAGATAGGGGTTTATAAAAGAGAGGAAATTCTGACTCTTTCGGTTCTTGATTCTAATGATTTGTCAATACAAGAATTCCATGATCCCATGATTAGTGTAAACCAGCAGGTATTGATCAGGAAGCTGCAACAGGATTAGCTGGTCTTAGGGGAAGATATCAATTTGTGGAGTCTTCTACTCCCAAATTGGTGCAGGGTGCACTACCAAAATCATTCAGAATTGACCTACCAACCCTGCATCAGTGTCCTAAATCATATTTTCCAAACTAAAGAAACTATCCCAAGTCCCCTTGAGACCATTTCAAATCACTTCTCATTTGAATCCAAAAATGAAATAATGTTAACCAGGGATAATATACCTTCAGAGGAAGTCCCTCCTCAAAATGAACTTACCCCAGTCATAATACCAGACCAACATAGTTATGTTGAACAACCCCAGGGTTTGTTTGATACCCCTGTACTTACAAGTATACCAAAACCCAAGGGGTTAATCAAAGATACAGATAATTTTTAGAAAGATATCATAGGATTACATGATATATCTGAGTGGGAATTGGATATTGCACCTGATGAACCTATTGAGCACCCATTTCCAATATTTGATGCAAAAGATCAAGTGGCCCCACCTATGGTTCATCTTATCCAAGCACCCACAACAAGCTCAAAGAAATCAACCCCAACTCATAATCAACTATGGACCCTCACATTTGATGGATCCAAATCTAAAACAAGGTGTGGTGCTAGAATTGAGTTAACCAACCCAAAAGGGACAACATTTTTTGTTTCTTATCGATTACAGTTTGGATGCACTAACAATATAGCAGAATATAAAGCATTAGCTCAGGGACTGATGTTTGCACATCAGAAGAAAGTTATTTCCTTGATGGTTAAAGGGGATTCAAAAGTGATTATCAAAAAAGTACGTATCTAGTACACATGTCACAATAAAAGGCTGGCAGCTTATAGAAATAAGGTGTGGAACCTGATTGAAAACTTTGATTCTTTTGGGATTAGTTTAATCCCTAGAGAGGAGAATCAAATAGTTGATTCATTAGTTGTTGCTGCAAGTACCCTGGAGCCCATGCAAGGCTCTAAGCTCAAGATATTCTCAGTAGAATTGATATCCACCCTAGCTGTCCCTGATAATGTCAGGAACTTTAAAGTCTTCAATGATGATCAGCATATCCTTGCTTTTCTAGCAAGCTCAGATGTTTTTGAAGGATAGATCATCGATGAGTCCAATAGGGATCAAGGAGACTAGAACCCCGAAGGCTACGATACAGAAGGTGTCCTCAACTTAAAAAGTAATAGCGTTCCCAAGGGAATGGTGGCCTTAGACAAAAAAAATTATTTAGATCCAAGGGCTCAGGAAAAGGTATCAACCGAAGACAAGGGAGGTGAATATGAAACTATTAAGTTAGCTGACTCTGGCCCTAAAATGAATGTTTACATATGGAAAACCTACCTTGAAGCAATTAGAGAAGATATATTGAGGGAACTAAAGAAATATATTGTTGCAATAGCTTGGGGGTATCAAGATCTAAGAACATTTGATACTTCTATGATAACTCATACTATTCCTTTGAAGCCTAAAGTTAGACCATTTCGACAAAAACAGTGTCCTGTCAATGCCCTGATTGAACCACTGATCTTTAAGGAAGTTTAGAAATTTCTTTTTGTAAGAATAATCTTCCCTATATGACATTCAACATGGGTGGCTAACTTGGTTCCAGTTCGTAAAAAGAATGGGGAGATCAGGAAATGTGTAGATTTCAAGAATCTAAATAGAGTGTCAGAAAAAGAGAACTACCCACTCCCTTCTTTGGACGAGGTCTTGCAAATAGTCAATGGGTCTCAAATGATGTCATTCCTAGATGGTTATTCTGGGTACAATCAAGTGATTGTTAATTATGAAGATAGAATGAATACAACCTTTACTACTAAGTGGGGGACATTTGCTTACAGGAGGATGCCATTTGGTTTGATAAATGTTGGAGCAACCTTTTAGCATGCAAATGACGTAGCATTCAAAGATTTGATTGGTAAGTGCATCATGATTTATCTGGATGACTTGACAGTGTTCTCTAAAGATAGACTAAACCATGCTACATACTTGGCTAAAATTCTTGAAAGATGTATCCAATATGGTGTTTCTCTGAATCCTAAAAAGTGTGTGTTCGGGGTTTCTAAAGGGAAACTTTTGGGACACATAATCTCATAAAGAGGGATATCGATAGATCCAAACCGAGTTGAGTCTATTATGAAGTTAACCATGCTAGAAAGTAAGAAGGAGATGAGATATTTCTTTGGAAAAATCAACTTTCTGAGGAAGTTTATCACAGGTTTTGTAGAAATTGTTAAACATTTGAACGAAATGATGAAGAAGGATGCTAGAATAGAATGGAGTAATGAGGCAAAGGTTGCTTTTTCTCAGGTTAAGCAATCCATTTCAGAGGCACCAGTCCTCACCAGTCCTAACTACTTGAAGCCATTTTATATTTATTCTTTTGTTTCTGAACACTCATGTGTAGCTGTCTTGACACAACAAAGAGAGGAGGTAGATGAAAGACCAATTGCCTTCATGAGCTCTCCATTTAAGAATGCTGAAGTCAAGTAACCACCTCTTGAGAAACAAGCTTTTGCATTGGTTAGAGCTGCCAAAAAGTTCAGGCCTTATATCCTTCAAAGTCAGATCATTGTTGTGGTTCCTGATGCTAATGTGAAGTCTCTACTTATGCAAAGCGAGTTGGGAGAACGAAGGGGGAAATGGATGGCTATTTTGCAGGAGTTTGATATGGAGATTCACCCTATGAAACTTTTCTGGGGTGAAGGCCTATCTAAAGCAATGGCGGATGCTGGTAAGAATATTACTTGTCAGTAGTATACAACACAGTCCTTTTCTAATGACTCTTGGTATGCCGATATTATTTATTTCATTCTCAATAATCGGTGCCCAGAGGGAATGAATACAACTAAGAGGAGAGCACTGAGAATGAAAAGCTCTCATTATATGCTCAAAAGAGGATTGTTATACAGAAAGAATTTTGAGGGGGTTTATCTACGATGCCTTGATCAACAAGAAGCTAAGCACGCAATTGTTGAATTTCATGGGAAACATGGCACAGGTCATGGTTCTGCCAATTCATTAGCACATCAGATCCTCAGATCTGGTTATTATTGGCCATGTGTATTTAAGGATGCCCACCAACATGTAAGGAAATAGCACAACAGAGTTAGTAATCACCAAAATGAATTGACTGCCACGGATTACTGCATGAGATGGATAGAAGCTATACCTTGCAAAAATAGCACAACGGAGTTAGTAATCAAGTTCCTTACTGAATGCATCACAACCAGGTTTGGAGTACCCTTTGCACTGGTATGTGACAATGGCCCTGCCTTTTCTTCTGTCGAGTTCATTTCATGGGCTTATGATCATAGGATTGTTTTAAAGTATTCTTCAAACTATTATCCGCAAGGAAATGGAGTTGCAGAATCAACTAATAAGAACCTCCTAGTGGTAATAAAAAAACTATTAGAAAACAATCCTAGAGACTGGTATACCCAATTAAGATTTGTGTTATGGGCAAATAGGACTAGAATCAAAGCTGCATTGAAGACTTCACCGTTTAAGCTAGTGTATGGCCAAGAGCATGTGTTCCCTATTCACTTGAAAATACCTATCCTGAAATTTATGCAAGAATTTTACTCTAGTGATGATAGGATTGAAGTAAGGTTAGTTGGCTTGCTGAAATTAGAAGAGCAGAGAGATGCTACTTTGCAGCAATTCTTTAGGCACCAGGTTATTGTCAAATGTTGGTTTGAAAAAAGAGCCAAATTCAAGGCTTTTAGGATATCATACCTTGTCTTACTATGAGATAAATCCAATGAAAAGAAGGGTGACCACCAGAAGTTTGATAAGCTCTAGTTGGGTCCCTATCAAATTGTTGAAATCCTAGGAGAAAATGCTTTCTGACTGAGTAGTTTAACAGGGGAACCTGTTCCATTGCCTATCAATGGATAGTTTCTCAAACATTATTTTGGGTCATAAAAGGTCTGGTATTTTGTTAGGTTGTATAGATGTAAATAGTTTGTTGTTCCGTTCGTTTTGTCTTTTCCTTATTTTTTTTGTGGGGACCTTCATTTTATTCAATTAAGGGGGGTTGTTATCTGAAGTATAGTTTGGTTACTAGGATAGAGGTTGGTTTAGATATTTTCATGTTTTTTGATTGGATGATTTTGTTCAAAATTCATTGTTTTATGTCCATTGTCAATGAGAGTTGTGGGAAGTCATTGAGAACAAGGTGTAAAGTAAGCAATCTTCACTAACTACGATTGAATTTGTACAAATCATTAGAAACATCTCCTTTTGTAATGGTATATTTGTCTTATGATGATGGTGTTGCAAGATTTGAGTGAAAAATCTTATTCCCCAGATGCTATTATGAGGTCCATGGTAGTTTTCAACCCAGTATAGATGTTAGACATCTGACATATTGAGAAGGAATTAAATGAAGGAATTTCAAAAAATATAAAAACAAAAAATATAAAAATATAAAAAAAGAGAACTATCTAAGAAAAGAAAACTCAATACTAAATGGGTGATTCTAGTATCTCTACCAGGGCTATGGACGCCTAATTGGAAGTAGAGTAATGTTGTGAGAAAACTAGAGGTATCTCTGTCAGAGCTATGGACACTTGACTAGCAGCGAAGCAATGCCCAAGATATCATTGCACAACAGTTAAAGGGAATCAACTCATGTAGTTCAAATCTTGTGCATAATTGTTCAAAATATGAGAAAAACTTTGTAAAAGGGTGATGCACCATCAAGCACACACATAGATTGAGGGGTAGCCAGTGTTGGTTTGCATTTGAGATTCTAGCTCAACCTTGTTTACTGAGAATGACCTAACTAGAATTGTGATTTCTATAAACCAGGAGTTTTGGGTAACTGAATCCCTCAGTTTCCCGAAAAATGGGTAAACCATTTTCCTAGCCAAGTCTCCAACTGTTATGCCTTGCATAACCACCCCATTTTAAATTTGATTAAAATGGGACCCTCTTTTGCTCTCGCTCTTTGTGTTTTTCCCACTTTCGATTTTGAGGTTTTGCTTTGCCTTGGCATGTGCTTAATATGTTTATCTTGCTTTCCCAAGTGTTTTTCCCAAGTTGAATATTGAAAAATTTATTTTTTGGGCAAAGTTCGGGTTTTACCCTAGTTTGGGATTTTCTGGTTCGTCTGTATTTTCCTAGTTTTCTTTCAAACTCCGGTTTCATTGCTGTTGTTTGGGTTTTTGAGCCAGTTTGAGATTGTCTGCCATGTCCAGATTTTCCCAGATTGCACTCAAAGTCCGGCTCGGCCTGTTTTACATTGCAGTTTGGAGATTTCTGGCCTTCACAGAATTCTGCCTGGGTCAAATTTTTCTAGATTTCTGTCTGGCTATCAAGTTTCTGAGTTTGGTTGATTTTCGAAGCTTTATGCCATTTTTCTTTATCATTTTCATTCTCCTAAGTTGAGATGTTCAATATTGTTGTGCTTTAAAGCATTATAGTCTTGCTTGGAGTTAGAATTCCTATGTGTTCATCATTAGAGTCTAGGGTTTGAAGCCTAGGGCGTCGCCATTTCATCTTGATCTACTTTCGATTAAGCCTAGGGTTCGAAGAAGATCTGTAGGAGGCTCATGTTAAACAATTTTCATGCCCAGGTTCCTCAAATTTGTGACCTTCGGTCAATTTGAGTGAATTCATGTTGAAATTATCGATTTTCAGGTTTTCTGTCGACCTCAGGATTTTCCTACTCGGTCAGATTTTCCCAGATTCCTTCATTTTCTAGGAAATGTGTTGGTGTTCAGAGTATTGCGCTCTCTACAGAATTCTGGTCTGGCCGAATTTCTTTGAATTCTCTGTTCTAGTCAGATTTTCCTGGATTCCTTCAGTTTCTCAAAAATGTGCTGGTGTTCGGAGTTTTGGGTCATCCGTAGAATTCTGGTCCAACCAGATTTTTCTAGATTTTCTACCAAGCTTTGAGTGACTTGAAATTGTTGACACAAGAATGATTTAGGTGATGGATGCTTAATATTCCATGCTTATTTTGATGGATTTCACAATGCTATATGCATTTCTTCTTCATTTGAATGATCTATTGGTGAACCTCATGCCTGCTTCAGAATTCTTCGTTCTGGCAGGATTTTCCCAGTTTCCTTCAGTTTTCCAAAGTGTGAAGTTCTGAGTCATCCATGGAATTTTGGTCCGGTCAGATTTTTCTGAATTCTCTGCTATGCTTTGTGAAATTTAAGAAATTGGATAAAATTGATGAATCTAATAATGAATGCCTAAACATATCTTGCTTTAGCTTGATGAATTTCACTGTTGTATGCTACTTGTGTTCATTTTGACAATCCATTGTTGATGCTTAATGACTAATTTAATGGTTTTATCATGATTTTAAGCTAACACTTTGATGAAATATTATCAACAATTGGATTCTCACATTGGTGTTTGATGAATGTAGGATGAGTCTGGTAGGATGATGGTGGTTGGAGAGGCTAAAGGACACAAAGGGGATCATCCATCTCTGAAGTAGAAAAAGAAATGAAGTTGGACGAAAAGAGTAGGATTCTTGAGGGCAAGATGACGTCAGTCTAGTTCAAGGTTTTGGATATGAATATGAACACCCTACTGCAAGGGACTAAGGATATCCTGGGATACAGTAACTGGGCACCAGCTGGATGGCACAGCGAGCTGCAATACAGTCATTAATGAATATCAATCCAACAAGAGAGACTGGGACAATACGATGGGGTAGCTGAAGAATAATATTAATGCTATTAAACGACAAACTAGGGTTTCACGTATACTTGCGAATATCTTGCAGAGGACGTTCTTGATGATGAAGGCTAGAATGGGACAAGGTATGGGCGAAGTGGGGGAAGCGGTTAATGCAAAGCTGCATTGAAAGTAGTGCTCCCTCATCATTTCGCTTTGCCTCTTCTTCACATGTTTTGGTCTGTTTCTTTCCTTTGGTCGATGCCCTTGCATTTAATGCATGTTTGAATTTGTTTCAAACTCTTCTAGGGATGACTTGTTTTGTGACTGACTTATTGTAAACCCTAACTGGGCTGATGCATCTGATGCATTTTATAAATATGGTGTTTCACCTCTTTTGTAAGGGTTGAGAGAGTAAGTTTAGAGAAGAGTTAGACGAGTTAGAAAAAGGTTAGAGAATAGTTAGAAGAGAGTTAGCAAGTTGGAGAGTAGAGGAAAAAAGGTAGAGGATGTGATATCGAAAAAGCAAGTTAGGGTTTTCTTAAGTAAGACATTTTTTTGTAGCTCGGAAGGAGGAGGAGTTGATGTATCTTCCTAATTTTCTTAGCATAAATGAAGATAATTTGAAGACATGGGTTTTCTATACACTGGTGATCTTGCCAGATTGTAAATGCTACTTATCTATTTTATTGACAGTAGTAGCAGCCAGATCTAAACCTACTTTATATTATGCTCTAAAATGGTATTCATTTTGGGTTAATCATTTGATTTGAAAAGCTTTCAAAGAATAAAATTTTATCTTATGTTTTGTTTGAATGATGATTTGAAATCTATTGTTAAAGTTTACACTATGTATGAATGAAACTTTGTATCAATTACAGGTTAATTTTATTCTACAGTTCTAGTTTAGGAATTCCTTGGAAGGTAGCAAGTCTGATTAGTTGAGTGAATCAACATTCTTTTTAGTTTGAAAACTTTAATCTATCTTTTTCTATTTCTTTAAAACCCTTAGTTAAAGTAGGTTTAGATAGATGTTTGATCTTGCAACAATCTAGAAGCTCAAAACCATTAGGCCCCTTGAACATTATAGCCATATTGACCACTTCATGAAACAACAACGTTGTGAACCAACATCAAAGACCTTGGGAGGTGATTAGTTTGATTACTGATTGTCTCTTTCAGGAGAGGTGAGATACTTTTAATTTAATCTTACTTGCATGTTGTGGGTCAATTTGGCACCTCAACAAGTATCTTCCAAGCCAACATTTGTGAGTCAAAATCAGCCTTGGAATGCCATATTTGAGCACTTAATTTAAACCAAATTGTAGAGCTAAATCTGCATTTCCACTTTTGATTCAAACGGTTAGCAATATTCCAACTATGAATCATCTTCATATATATATATATATATTTTAAAGGAAAATTATTGAAATGTTGATATGATAACCATTTCCAATCTCTAAAAAAAATAGCAGTCCCTTGAAGTACATAATTTTTTAGTAACATCCACTGGCACAAGGGATTTAATAAAAATGATGAATTGTTCATAACAAGAGATCAACCTATACTACTCCTTAATTTTGTTCCAAGGAGCCCAATTAAGTAGATCAAAGTCCCAGAGATCTTTAAATTATCTAGCTTCATTTTTAAACAAATAATAGGCATGTCTTGGGAAAGAAATTGCCAAAGGTAAATCATGATAAGGGTAAACCCACAAAAGTGGTTTACAATTCGAGTGAGGAAGGAAAAGTTGCAAAAAATGACCCCATGCAAAAAAAATTGCTTTTTGGGGTTTGAATGAACTTTTTGGTTCAAGTGAACCAAAAGAGGTTTGCTAGAACCTTGGTTCGAGTGAACCCATTAAATGCAAGGTCCCACCATTCCTGTAAAATAACACAAAGAAAACCTTTTTTGAAAGGGGGTTCACTCAAACCCCCCTTAGTTTGCTCGAACCCCCCTTGGTTTGCCTAAACCCCCCTTTTCCCACTTCACCCTCGCACCAAAAAACTCCAAAATTTTCCTTCCGGCTCGAGTTGAGGATGAAAATGGAGAACTCACAGCATCTAACTAGATGATGGTAGTCCCTCGTAATGCTATCCAATGAATATAATTTTTAATATGTTTTGGTTTTATTATGTATTTGTTTTAGTTTTATTAAACATGGTTTATCACCGAAAATCAAGCTCCTTTTTTACATGTGGAAAAAATAGCAAATTATCAAAAAAATTGAAAAATATGAGTGCACCATATTGAAGTCCTTGATCCATAAAAAAAAGGATTTTGATACATACAAAAAGTTACGTTGTATCACGGTTCGCCCATGTCTAAATTGTAATTGGTTTGACTTCAAAACTTGATTAAGGAAAAATATTTAGTAAAAACACTATGAAACCAATTGGAAGCACTAGATATCATAGTTACAAATCTAAATTCAAAAAAATTAGAATTTTATCCTTCATGGGAAAAAAGTTATGTTGTATATGGTGAGCATCACTCCTTAAAAATGTTGTTTACTGAAAAAAACTAGTTTTCTAAGGAGATGGAAAAAGAAGTGAAATCTAATTCCAAAAAAATTGAAAAAAAAAATATTTAGAATCTACAAACTAAATGTCACAATTCACTAGTTTGCATCATCTTCAAATTCCTCACGGTTTAGCCGCCATAGGTGCCTGAAAGTGAGGATTTAGTTAGAAAAAATTATTTTAGTGTCCAGTTTGGCCAAAAATTGTAAACCAGTATTATGGGATTACCCCTAATTGCAGACTGAGTAATGATAGGAAGTTGAGCAGATTGGATCGCTTTTATTTATCTCACAATCTTCAAATTGACAAGTTACATCAAGATTGTTGGGTGCTAGTGGACTATGCTACAACCTTATCTAACCATTTTCCAATCATTTGTTCATTTTCTACCTCTAGAAATGTTGATGTTGAGTCTTCTTCTCAAATCCCTTTCAAGCTTAATATCTCTCATCTTAAAAATAAAGAATGTGTTTCCTCCTTAGTTTGGATTTGGAACACTATACCTAAACCCGTTGAAGGAAAGTCATGGGTGAGATGGTGGATTTCTGCTATATCACAATGTGTTGAGTTTCTTTGCTCATTTGGAAGGAGAATGGCCTAGAAACGTAAACGCGGTGAAAAATATCTCTAAGGGCAGTTAAAACTAGCTAGAGTTAAAATTAATCTTGATCTTCTTAATGAAACTATTCAGAAACATATTGTTGTTACTGAAGCTCAGCTGCAAAAACTTGACCATTATAGAGGACAGGGTGCCAAAATTAGAGCTAGAATGCAATGGATCAAGGAAGGGAACAAGGGATTAAAGTATTTCTTCAATTATCTTAACTATAAGCATAAAAAGATAATATTGAAGGCATAAGGGATGAAAGTGGGCTTCATACTAATCAAGCAAAAATTATTAATCTGTTTCATAACTTTTATGAAAGGTTGTTTAGAGAAGATACTAATTGGATTGATATTCAACATGCATTAGAGGACAACGTCCAAGAGTTTATTCCAAATATGATTGATCCAAGTTATAGAAAATATTTGGAACGAGTCCTCTCTTTGGAGGAAATTGAACATGCTTTGTTCTCTATGAAACCAAATAAAAGTCTTGGTTTTGATGGCCTGCTTGCTAAATTTTATCAAACTATGTGGAAGCATATCAAGGATGGATTTCTATATGTTGTATTTGGAAGCTTTTAAAAATGGTTCCTTAGGGCCCATCATTAATAAGGGTATAATTAAACTTATTCCTAAGGGGAAGAATAAGGATACTATTGTTGGCTGGCATCCAATCACGTTATTAAACACTTCCTGCAGAATTATTGCAAAGGCTTTAGCGAACATAATTAAACCCATTATGCAAATGATTGTGACAGTTGAGCAAAAAAGGTTCTTAAAAGGAAGATATATCCTTAATAACCGTATGTTGGCTTGGGAGACTATGGAATGGGTGCAACAATCAGGCTAAAATGCTTTGATAATCAAGCTAGATTTTGATAAAGCTTATGAGAGAATTTGTTGGAGCTTCATCCTTAAAATGCTTCAATGGCTAGGTTTTGGTCCTAAAATTCAAAAGCATGTTCAAATGTTGTTTCAAGATGCTAATGCTCATTTGATTGTTAATAAGAATATGTCAGTTTCCTTTGACTTACAACATTCCATAAGGCAGGGATGTCCTCTTTCTCCCTTTTTATATGTTCTTACAGTGGATGCCTTGGGTTATTTTCTGCATAAAGCTCATCAAATGAAACTTATCAAAGGGATTTATATTTCTCAAAACAAAGTGGTTATTTAATCCCACTTTGCTAATGACAATATATTATTCCTACATAATTCTAAAGAGGAGGTGAACAACACTTTAGAAATTGTTAAATTGTACTGTGCAGTATCTGGCTCTCTTATAGCTCATAATAAAACTAAGTTTTTAATGACTTAGCCTTTTGCTAGGCCTCAATGGCTACCAAGTGAATGGAGGCAGATTAAATATGGTGAGATAACTAGGTATTTGGGTATTCTCTTTGGTTTGGGAGTTTCTCTTTCTGAAATGTGGGCTTGGTTCTTAAATAGAATTAAGTGTAAGTTGTTCAATTTTTGGCAATAAATTTTTGTCTTTGTTGGGCAAGATTCAAGTGGCTAATAATATTCCCATTGCTTCCCATATGTACTACTCATCTTGTTGGATGTCATCCAAATGAGGTTATGAAGAGCTCAATAGAATAATCTACATATTTCAGTGGTCAAGATGGGATGGTAATGATGATTTTATTGCTTCTTCATGGTCTCATTGTATTCAACCAAAGCATAAAGGCGGCCTAGGGCTTATTGATCCTCAAACCCAAGGGTTTTGCCTTGTTGCAAAATGGATTATTAGGGATGTTAGTGGAAATCAACCATGGAAGATCTTGGTTCGTCAACGAATTATAGAAGCTTCTATTAGGAGAAAATGGCAAGATGTTCATTGGCTTGACAAAATGCTTTTGCCTTCTTTTTTAAAATTCAAAGCTTCTTTTCCCCTCCATTCTATTTGGAAAGCTTGGCAAAAAGTTAGTAAATTTTTAGATTGGAATGGATCTTCCTTGTAGACTAGGTTTAGTTTTGTTTCAATGTCAATTTGGTGGAATATAATAATTTCTTATACCGAGTGTACCAGTTATTGGCATGACAAGAAAATTTGTTGCGGATAGGATCAACAATTCCAAGCACATTTTTGCATTAAATCCATTTCTCGAATTCTTCCTAGCTGAGCTTAAAATAGTTAAACCAACTAGGTTCCTCATGATGTTCTACCATATTAAAATCTCCTCCCAATACCCAATCAACAATAGGAAGGTTCTCATAAATCCATTCTCAAAGAGCAATTCTTTCTCTCAGGTTGTTAAGAGCATAAATAAAACAGAAACTGAGTGGTTGTCCATTGATAAAAGCGAGGGCCCAAACACAGTTATGAGTTGGATCCTCACCTTTTTCAATGACATGTTTGGATATTGAAGGAGACAATCCTAGAACAGCCCCACCGCTACCCTCCTTGTGCGAGGTATTCAAACAAACAGGGAATCTTTCCAAAGATTTTAAAAGAGACATATTTAAATGTTCATTACCAATTTTAACTTCCTATAGCAACAACACATTAGGTTTCCATTTTTCAAGAGTATGCTTGGCTTTAAATTTGCGATGAGGGTGAGAAATCCCTCTCACATTCCAAGATAGAATTCTAAACCTCATTGTGAAACATCAAAAGAATCATCCTCCTCTTGTGGCAAAACTCCATAGCAATTAGAGATGGGAACTTCTTGCTCATTGATCCATTTTTCAATGGAACCACCAAAAGGATATCTAGACCTTTTTCTTGAATTATGAGGAGACAAAGATCAGCTAGGAGATCTCAACAACTCGAGAGAAGTGCGACCAACAGGTTCATTAAGATGGGGATGAGAGATTGAGGAGGGTGAATAAGGTTCCTTTCATTTTCAAACAATTTTCCACTCATCACTCGTAATAACATCTTTATAAGAAGCATTGGCCATTACTAGGGGCGTAGAGGAAGAATGGAGAGCAACAGGAGGTTCAAAAGAAGAATGGAAAGTAGAAGATGGAATGTTATTGATCATTTGACAAGAAGAAGGAAGTGGGGTTTTTACAATTGGCTTGGGTTTTAAAATAGGATTGGAAGCAACTTTGATTGGGGGAACTTGTGAATGAGACAAAGAGGGCCTATTTTTTCTGATGGGGCAATCTCGAATCAAATGGCCCTCTTGCCAGTAGAAAAACTAGGCATTGGGCTTATTCAAATAAACTACTAGTTGATATATTTCAAAACTAGGGCCATATAACTTAATATTTTCTGGCACAGGCTTGTTCAAATCCAATTCTACACAAACTCTTAGATGAACTCTCAGGCTAGTGCAAACTTGTCAAAACTCTATTTGCACCAAATTACTTTGCCTAACTGGTCCACAATGTCCTTAAGAAAAGTTGTGAAGACTAAGTTTAAAAATGATAATTCCAACCACATAGGGTAATGGGAGTGAGAAGGTCCTTCAAGGTGAAAGTCAAATGTCTAGGCTTGGAGGTAGCAAATTTGTCCACAGATCACCCATGTTTTGTACTATAACACAGCCTGAGCATGCTCTGTTAATTTAAATGAAACAAAGACATACTCCTTGCCTAAACCCCTTATTGTTTCAATCTCCCATCCCCTGTTTTCTCAATTTATTTTTGCCCATTTATAAAATTATGATTCTGTGGGTATTCCTCTCAAAAAAAAAAAATAACAGTTCTACTTTGATTTTCAACAATGAGTTCTATAACTTCATCAGCGAATTGAAACTCTAGGGTTTTACCTTGTTCTTCGTTTGAAAATCCCAGACTCTTTTTCCCATTTTCAACACTCTGGGAAAAACCCGCATTCTCTGAATTGGGTGAATCATTTGCAGCAGTAGTCCCATTTGCATTCTTTCCCCTCTCCATACCAATATTCTCCTCCATATCATCAAGTGTTGTGGAAGAATTCGGTGAATTTTTGGAAATCCTTGCTTGTCTTGCCACCGACTTTAATCTCATTTTCTTTTTAGTTTCCCCCTCACATAACAGTCACTCTGTCTCCAAAACTACAACGGCCTCAATGTTTCAATAGTTGTGATAGTAGTTGTTTATATAATATTGGACCAATAATTGTGACTTTAAAGTTGTTAGTGTTGATGATGACTACCCATAATTAAACAAAATGTATTCCTTTGATCTAAAAAGCAACCAATCATGTGATTCCACATGAGTGCTCAATAAAACATGCTAAGAATGCACAAGTATTGGTGTCACTTTTTTTTGGGCCTTTTTGGACACCTTGACAAAAAGCATGTTGATGTCACATCATATTTATGGTGTGGCCCTAAAACCTTAGTTATAAGCAGGGGACTTGCCAAGTAAGCTGCTGTAAAAAAATTGGGAGTGATTTGAAATTTCCACAAAGAATAATTAGAAGCACGAAGTTAGGGTGATTAACTAGTGGGTCCTCTCCCTATGTGATGAAAGAAATATTAAAAATTTAGCTCATAGAGAGTATATTTTTTGGACAGCTGTACAAATTGTTGAGCGTAGTTATATAGTGGAAAATATTGATAAACAAATATTAAAAAAGATCTAATAATGTGATTCCAAATATTGATGAAAAGAGAACATTGATAAAATCAAATAAAAAATTTATATTCAAACAATAAAATGGAGTGTGAAAACTTTTATCTTTAAAAGATATAGCCTAACTGTCAAACACCGTGTTAGAAAAATGAAACATCTGAAGGTGTCCAATATTTCAAACATCTTACATTGTACTCGGACAATACCAACCGTAGATCACCAAAGTGAACCTCGTAAATATATATGTTTTGGCGGACAAGATGTACTTTTTACAGCAAAATTTATGCGAGTTTATTGATCGGCAATGAAATTATCTTGTGAAAGAAAAGAGATGGGCGTTCTTGCTCCGGCATCGCCAAATGTTAAATCAAAGGGGTCACATCCAAATCCATTCGATAATGGATTCCACGGTGGTGGGACAGGTTATGTACGTACGAGGAAGGAGAAGTTTTCAAATTGGAAATGCAGCGCCATTAATGTCAATTGTACTAGTGGGCTTACTGCTACATCTGGAATGCACAACTGTCATTTTCGTACCTGTGGATTCCCTGGCACCTGCGCAGGAAATGACATTTTTCTTAAAATTGGAAAACAACCATCATTCATATCAATGGATTGCAGTGTGCAGTGATCTTATGCAATGAGAAAGGTCGTTCTGCGTTTTTACCGTGTAAAAGGTTTCACATTGCGTACAACACTAAGTTTTCTTTAGCGTGATTGACCAGCGACAACGCTCAGTTTTCCTTCGCATGAGTAAACAAAATTGGTATCCTTCCCTCGCTACTTAATTATCTGGAAAGTGAGGGAGGTATCCTTCCCTCGCTAAATATGGTCACAATCCTAGGTGCAGTAATTCTTAGAATTTATTTTTATGGTCTTGTTTGATTTATTTTTCTTGAACATTTTAGTACAACTATTGAAATATGCTCAGGTACTAGGTCCTCTTCCCTAATAGACCCATCCCAATTGTTAATAAACCAAAACTCAATGGACGATCTCATAAATGAAAATACAGTCAATTGCCAATGGATTTTGCCCATTCATAGACATCATCTCTGTTAGGAAATTTAATTAATTTGAACATCAGCAATTGAGTCATTGTTTCTAAGTGTCCTTTTAATATTTTTTTCAATATGTTATTTCTTACATTTTAAGGAATAAGGGAAGGCATATAAGAAAGAACAAATATGATATTTTTTAAATATTGGAGGAAAAAAATAGTTACATATAGGTACAAATAATTATTTATCATATTTTATTTTTAACTTCAATAAAATAGTTTGTAAAAGAGAAGAAGGATCAACTTTAATGTAATTAATTTTATTTTTGACTATTTGTTAATAAGTAAGTTTATATGATCATTTTTAATCGATTTATTAATTTTAAGGTATTTGAAATCTATGTTTAATAAGCATTCTTAATGACGCAAGATGATTGAAGTTATCATAGTCATCCACGTTTAAAAAGCATCTTCAATTATCATTGGTCTACATGTTAGCGTAATAAAAATAATCATGTTCTATGAGACACTTTCACCCATCAAGATTGTAGTGAGAGATAATTCTCTATACACTACAATAATTGTATTCCAAAAGACATTATCTTGTTAGTACTTGCCTTTGGCAAATACTATTGTGATGAGATTTCTTCATTAGTTATTACTATTTTTCTTTGTTAACCAATTAGAAATTAGAAATTTTTAATTTAAAATAAATATTTAACTTTCCAAAAGTAAATATGATTTTAACTCTTATTCCAACCTTCTCATTATTCAAAATATTTATGGTACATTTTAAAACAATATAATATTGAAGAAAAGAAGCATCTAGGCAAAGTCCTCCAATATCTTCTATTGGCTCAATACCTCAATATCTTATGTTTATTTTGAATATCTTCTAAAATTAAATTAATAATCTATCCTAGTCATCAAATAAATTAGACTAATCCTAGCCATTCATCTCTAAGTACCTTCAATCGAAATTCAAACTAACTTTCAATGCTTCTTGTTGGAAAATATGCCTCAATCTCCACCGGGTTGAAACCTCGAAAGCGAATTACGCTGACATTCATGTTGTCGGTCAGCGGTAGTTTACCTTGTGATAATGCGGTCATTGTGCCGATGCGAACCGTTCAGCGTGAGTCTATGTGATAAGCGTTCGTTAGCAAACCTCTCAACGGCATTGGAATCTTTTGGCGGCGAACCGTTCAATGGAAACGTGGGAGACTCGCCTTAATCGAGGGCTTCAAAGTGACTTCTACACTTGGGAAGAAGTCCCTGCAACATTGGAAGGTCTTGCTGATAGGGATATGCATTGAAGTCATCGGGATAACCTATGGCAGCTCGGTCAGTCTTACCAAAGTATGTCACCATTGACGGTGTTGGAGAAACTTTTCGAGCCAACAGATTTGATTGGTGAAAGTCTTACACCAATGGTGATATGTCTCTCCACCAACTTCAGGGCAGGATCTCAATGTGAGTCACCGATGAAGGAGTTGTCCCTGTATTAAGCAATCTTGAAGACATTAGGAGACCCTTGGTAGAAAGGCTTGTTTTATATATGAGTTCTCGCCAGTGCAAAGGAAGTCTCATAGGCAACATGTGGGGTCATCGATTCGGTGTGATTCTTGGCAAGTAGTGGTTTTGGGATAACTTGGAAGCCTTAGTAAGAAGTCTTGCCAAAGGTTGATTCTCTCGCTGATAGTGGAACACATCAATATGACTTAAAGGCTTTGGTATGAAGTCACTTTTGGGTTTTCAACCTAATAGGGATTATTCTAGTAGCTTTTTTAGCTTTCCAACCTAATGGACATAAATCCAACCACCCTTTGGGGTTTTTAGTTGAACCTATCAAGTTATTTGTTAGCTATAAATTTTACAAGCATTCTAGGATTATAAGTCTGCTATAAAATTTGATGTAAAATAGATTACACATTGATCCCTAGAATCTAATTACAACAATGAATAAGTCTAGCAACATTAAGTAGACATAATAAAAATCAAGCCACGATAGTAATATAGACCTAATATACAATGTTTAACATAGATAAGTTAAAGAATCATTTTGAAAATATATATCTTTATATTTAGATCATTTTTGTTTTTGTTTTTCTTTAGATTTCAAATATATGCACCAATCATCTTATCTTACATCAACATAAACTCAAAAACACATAGTGGACATGTACACACATCTAAAACTGCATTAAAATAGTGTTAGATCTTACAAGTTTTCAAGGATTATTTCATCCTCTTAGATGGGCACGCTTACTAAATTATTGGCATAAATGAGATGCGCACAAGGTGACAAGGGAACATTAAAGGTTGATTCCTCATGTTAGATTCCCTATTTTATATAACCATCTCTTTATTATCTAATTTAGAATATAGAAGCACAAATTTCCTTTATGTGACACATTGATAATCTCAACTCACTATAAAAACTAAATACAAATATAAATGCCCGGTACACTATATTTATAAAGAAGAATTTAAATATCATCCCAATCTCCATGGCATGCCACTTATTCACTAACAAGACCTTACATAAATCATTAAATTCTTAGGTCAATTTATCTATATTTTTCTTGCACATTAATATTCATAAAATATGGCAAAGACATATCATACATTTAATAGGTTCCAAGATTATTCAACATTAGAATTTCAATGCCACTACATGATTAATCATTATTTCCATTTAACAATCCACATATTAGAATAATTAAAAGAAAAATAAACCAAATATGTTTTAGGGAGGGGTTTCATCTTTAATTGTAAACAACAAGATTGATTGCAATAAGATAATATATTCATAACATGATTGAAGGGGATTTTATTGACATTCTAAACAACATTCTTTCCTCAAGGATCTCTTCATTGTGACAGCCAAAATATCGGAATTGAACCTACTATTGCATTAGCACACACTTAAAATAGGTGCCCTCAACAATAGGTGACAAAATATCCTTTTAAATGAATTATTTCCCCCAAATATGCTACATTACCTAACATGTCATTAGCTAATCAATCTATTTTGTGCCTCATGACCATGAAATCTTTGTTTTAGCTAATTTATGACTTGGTTTCCCCACTACATCAAAATGAGCACCTCACCAACAAATATCTTGGCTAACAATTTTGTTTATATTCGTTAGTCAATAATATTAAATTATGCAAAGTAATTTGATTAATTTATTGTGTTTGTTAACTATTTATTATCAATTATTTATTTATTTTAATCTTTTTCTTTAATTAATTCAAAAAATAAAAAAGGAAATCAAGTTTAATTAATAAATTAAATATATTAATTTACTTTTATTAACTTGAAAATATAGATTCTATTAATTGATTTCATTTTTTAATTGTATTAGTTTTGTGATGAGGTGAATTTATCTACTTAAAATGTAAGGAAAATGAAACAGACCAAGCAAAGATAAATCACAACAAAATATTCAAGATTAGGGCCTAAAGTTGAAGCTCAAACCTACAAATAAAAATATCAAACGATACCTATGATGAGCTTGTTGATTCATTTTCCCCTTTGATTGGTTGCCTTGTATGCTCCTTCAAGATTTGGATAGCATAATGGCTTGATTTTGCTTTATTTTGGATGCAAATGTGGATGCAAAATGGCTACAGTTGCAAGGTTGGATATGGATGTTGTGAGAGAGATTGAAGGCTTAAGAAAAATTAAGATGTTAGTATGAATTGTGAAAATGACTAAGTCATTTTAGTAGTCATTAGAAGCGGAAAATGATGAATGGCCAAGATTAATTCAAATGGGAAGATCCAAGGGTTATGTGAGGATGACATTTGTCACACTAGGGAAGAGTGGGAAGGTGGCATGGAGGTGAGGTGGAGCTTAGGTGGAGCTACTTGATATACCTAGGGTGAAGTGGAAAAGGGACTACTTGTCTCATCCTCCCAAATCATGGGGAGGATGTGACAAGAGGGAATTAAATTCTCCTTTAAAATCTCCATAGGTTTTAGAGAGGAATTAAAAAACCCTCTAGAAACCTAGGGAAGGAAAAATGGAAATTAAAATTCCATTTGGGGATGTGGGATAGATAAAATGGAATTAAAAATTTCATGTATGTATGTGGGGAATAATTAGGGATTAAAAATTCATTGGGAAAGAGAGATTAATTCTCCAAAAAGACAAGGTATTAATGAAAGTTGACTTAGGTACATGTAATAATTGGGATTAGACTTAGATTAGGATTAATAAATCAAAAATTAAGGTTGTGAAAATGATTAATTAGGTTAATGAAGGGATTGGGATCAAATTGAAAGTTATCGAGGATGTGACATTAATCCTCATCAAGGATGTGCACATCCTAATTAGGGATTAGGCCAGCTAATTGCGAAATCTTAGAAGAAAGTTATGGAGGATGTGATGTTTGGAGAGAGAAAAGGGAGTGATGAATTAAAAATTAATTTAATTCATATAGACTAAATGACTAGATTAAATAAATTGGTTTAATTATTTAAATTCTAGAGAAGAAATGTTGAAAGGGTAAAGCATTTAATTAAATAATTAAATATTTCAAGGGACATTAGGAAAATAGAAAATAGGAATTTAATTTAATTAATGTGAATGGAGGAGGAAATAGACAAAATAAAGGATGGATTTGACTACATGGAAATGGTCAAATTTAGATGTTTTCATTTTTCCCCTCTTTGAGATGGTGTTACAAAGTAGCATCATTTCAAAGAAGATTAAGACAACACCAAGAAGATGATTAGATTAGGGAAGATTCCCTAGTCATTCAAAGGAGTGACTAGGAGCGAATAGATGATGGGAGTGAAGTTGAAGATTAGGATTGAGGATGCCCCCTCGAGAGGACATGCAAATTCAAGAGAACACAAATTCACTCTCAAAATGGATGGGATGATGTAAGATAAATAAGGAAGATGATGCAAGATGATGAATTAAATGCAAGATGGGAGGAGGAAGGGATAATGAAAGGAGACGATAATAAGAAAGCAAGCACATAAAGTATTTAAAGAACAACATGATGTTGCCCTAGTCAAGCTAAAATCCAAAGGATGATTGATGGTGGATGGAGTGCTGTTGATGTGGGAACAATATATCTCAAAACAACATAAGGATTGGGAAAGATACATCCCAATGATTAATATTAGAGTGTTGTTGATGTGGGAACGATATATCCCAAAACAACACAAGGATTGGGAGGGATACATCTCAACGATGATGATAATGATGATGGTTAGAGTGTTGTTGATGTGGGAATGATATATCCTGAAACAACACAAGGATTGGGAAGGAGAAATCTCAATGATGATGATGGTAGTGTTGTTGGTGTGGGAACAATATATCCCGAAACAAAAAAAGGATTGGGAAGGATACACCATGATGATGATGATGGTGATGATTTGGATCAAGGCTTAGAGCAAGGCTAGGAACAAGACCAACGATGTGAGTGGATGCTTTGTGCTAGATTGAATGGATGAGGATTTGTTGGAGATGTGAGATTTCTAGGGAAAAATATAATGATTTAAGCCTTAAAAAGTCTACTTCAAGGATTCCTTATTTTAGAAGAGGGTTTGATCAACCACCTTAGATCAAACCCCTTGGATAGAACTCTACCACTTTTAAACCATACCTATAATTGCCTTCCTACACCTATCAAAAATGTTGATAAATCACTTTGATTTAGATTTTGGGGATCAAATGAATATATTTAAAATTTATTTCGAATGATTATGGTATTCCTCATAACAAGCTATCCAATGAATATAATTTTAATATGTTTTTGTTTTGTTATGTATTTGTTTTTTAAGTTTTATTAAACATAGGTTTTTCATCGAAAATGAATTTATTTGTTCTTAACATGTGGAAAAATAGAAGATTATCAAAAAAAAAAATTGAAAAATATGAGTGCACCAGATATTGAAGTCCTTGATCCAACAAAAAAAATAAATAAAAT